>JAVXUM010000021.1:8730095-8740380 GCA_035590655.1 Pouteria glomerata | reverse complement strand
ATTTAAATTATAAATAAGTAACAAATTATTAATGATTAGAAAAGTTATTTTATTTTCCTATTGTTGAAAAACGTGATATACATTGTTAGACCCATTTTCTAACAGTTTAAGTTTTTTGAAAAATTGGTAATTTAAAATAGTATCAGAACGATGGTTCTAGGAGATCCTAGGTTCGAATCTTGTTATTTCTCCTTCATTATTGTGTACTTTGTTTTCTTGTGTGGTGTGGTTTGCTTGTCTCCACTCCACTTGCAAATTGGGGATTGCACGTGAGAGGAAGTGTTGAAATAGCTTGATATACGTTGTTGGCCCTATTTCTTAACAATTTAAGCTTTTGGGACAATTGGTGATTTTAACACCTATGATTATGAAGTCATTTACTTATTGAGTGTTTGCCTTATATTTATTAGTGCTAGCTACCATCTCACCCAAAAACTTAAGTTGTTAGGGGCAGGGGAGAGAAACTTTATTATTTATATTGACTTATTTGCTTTCAACATGCCCCCTCACGTGTGACAAAACTAACTTTATAAATACCAAACACACGAGTTGGGAGGCGACAAGGTTCGAACATAAGAACTTTACTTGCTTTAATACCATATTAGAATTGAAGAAAGAACCCATAGGCCTAACTCACCTTGAAAATTAGTTTTGCAAGACGAGAATTTTCTATGGCTTTTATATGGAGAGTAAAAGCCATGGCATAGGCAATGTGGGACTTGAGAGTTCGTCCCCCTCCCAAAAAAAGATTAAAAAAAAAAATCAATGTGTGAAGTGATATGAAGAGAGGTTCAATGACGAGCAAGGCACCACCATCTCACAAAAAAGGTTACCTTTTTTTTGGGGGGAGGAGATTTTATTGTTTATATTCACTTTAATTTCTTCCAACAATATAAAATAAATAATTATTGATAATAATACCCACCACCATGAAAGTATATTGAATTTTTTATCATTAGAGAACAATTGTTATATAGCGTGGATCCGCATGATGACTTTTCAACAAAATTATATTCACTTAAAAATAACAATAACAATAACTAAGACAACGATAGTAATAATAATACGATAACAATGCCAACTACGTATACTAAGAGTCATATCCTTCCATGAGTCATAACATGCAGTTAGACCAAAAGCTTGCACGAAGAGGTTATTTCGGGCCATAAATAATTTCATAAGATTGCAAACAATTTTGAATGAAAGAATCATTATTTTATGGACCAAAAGTACCTTAATTCTCCATGTTAGTTAAAATAGTAGTTTCCTTCAGTTGTAAGGAGAGATATAAATAAACTTGTAAATGAAGATTTCGGTATCAATTTGTAACAACCTGTGTTTTGTTATATAGCATTTTATTCTTAATGCATATGATTACGATTTAATAAGATGTTAATGTATTTAATGTGATGCATTAGTAGACTCTATTGCTCGGCAGTTGAGTTTTAGCTAGGAGGGGGAGTGGTTTGGGTGCATAGGTAGCTAGTTCAAGCGCACAGGATTAGTTCCCCAAGTGCATGGCTAGCCCAGTTTACACATCTTCTCCAAGCATCCGAGGTGTCAGATCAACAACTTGCAATTATTTTTTTTGGTTTCTTGGTTGAACTTTTTCTATTCGATCTTTATTGCCCATGGCTGAGTCTAGAATGATAAGTTCACCGCCCATCATTAATTACTCTAGTTCCTTCTCTTTTTCTCCATCTCGAAATTTTGTGTGTCCATATATATGCATATATATATATATATTGTTTATACATTTTCGAGTTAAGTAAATTGAGGAAGAACCAGAGCTTGGTAAGCTATGTTAAATTCAAAAACCTTCCAATTCCTTCTACCAATCTTCAATTAGAGTTATGTTGAATGTATCGTTGTTGTTTCAGTGTTAGGAGATGTAGAATGATCGTCGAGTGTTTCGGATGTTTAATTATTCTTCGTTTCTTCACTGAGCAACTAAGGTAGGGATTTAATTCACGTTAGTTACATCCGTGATATGTTTGAGCATATTGTGATGTTGGTTGTGTATTTTGAAAGATCAGAAGCATATTTCTTAAACTGTTAACGGTGTATATATATATGTGTGTGTATGTATATGTTGAACGAAGAAGATGAAGAAGAGAGAAATCAACCAATATTATACAAATTGCAAAACCTCAAGTTGATTATATGGATAAGTTCATATGTGATTAGAGATGTTGATTGAATATAAAATTTTTAGAAAACTGTTTTCAAATTGAAAATTTAATTTTCAAAAGTTTGAAAAACTGCAACATAAAAACAAAGCACAACAATACTCAGACAACAGATGAAACTTGAATGCACAGACCTTTATGACTGGGCAGACAAATAGGGAGCTCTGTGCGTATGGACTAACCACCAGCTCCCTGGTTGCACAGTCATGGGACATCGGGCACTCGGATTGAGAAATTTCAAAAGTGTTTTTCCTGAATTATTTTTGAAAAAAATATACTTTCCTAAAATTTTGACCCTATAATTCTAAATAGTTCTCAAAGGGTATTATTTTCATACACAACTTGATAACCATTATGAATAGTAAATCTATGAGAGATGTGGTTCGTGATCTAAAATACGAATTGAAATGATGTGTGTGTGATGTTATTGATCATGGAACGGATAATGACATTAGTAATTTATATTGGAAAAAATAACAAGATATGATTGTTGGTTGTTGTTTTCGAGGTTAGCAGATATTGATAAATAGGAGGGTACGTGACTGCCCTTGGGTTGAGGTCCCTAAATTTGCGTAGAGTTTGGTTATAGTGCCGTCAAGTTAGTAGACTACAATACGAAGTTGATATTGGTTAATTGTAACCATTGAATATTGATCCATAAACGATGACATTGACTTGGTTAACTGTGACCTTTAAGTCCAGGCTCATAAATGACAATGACTCAGTTCATCGTTTCCGTTAGGTGTTAGCCCCTAAAAGACGACGTTAGTTTGGACTGCGCTCGGTGATCATAAGTTAGTCTTGCAAAGTATCCACTCCATGTGTATTGTGTTGATGAGAAAATGGTAAGAGATAACTGAAAGATAATAAAACACTAGACATGAGATTGATACAAGTATATGATGATGGTATGCGATTTATCTGATGATGATATGATGTGATGATGCTACGATGTTTATCAATTATTGTTTTTATTATTTGCAGGATAGTATCATGTTAAGGCACATGTTGCATATTATATATGTTATATATGCATCGTGGACATATATAAATTAGTGCTTATGTCCCTACAAATTGTATTGCAAGTGCAGATCATGAGGGTTGGGTAGACCCCGCAATGTTTTGTCTTATTTTGGATTATTTTTATTCTTTTGGTCCTCCGAGGAGATGAAGTAGATTGTATTAGATGTTGTACCTTGGAGATGTATTAGTTTGTACTCAGTATTCACTTGTGGTTATTTGATATGGTTGTAAAGGGCAGTAAACTTGGTTATTATATTATTGGAGAATTGTTGCTTGACTATGACCGAGGTGTTTGTTATTATTACTTTATTATTTTATTATTGTGGATGTCTGCTCCAGGATACTGTATGGCTTTGATTAGGGTTTGTGATTGATTATGTTAATTGCATGTGATTATTTAGTTCACACCTCATGTTACTAATTCTGGGGCATGACACAATGAACATTTTGGTTATTTTGAGAATTTTCTCTCATTTGGGAGAGCTCAGGTTGCTCTCGAAATAAACCTAATTGCTTTATTTTCTCTTTGATTTTCCCATCACCAAACACTAAGAACCAAGTTCTTATCAAGCAGTCTTAGAGCATTCAGATCCCAAAGTGGAAGAATTTCAAGATCTAATAATGGTGGAGTAGGAAATAGCGGAAGAACAATACTTGCAAATCCAAGAATCCGTGAGCGAACTTATGAAATTGATAGAGAAATGAGGTAAGCTTTTGGTTCCAAGATTGGAAAATTTATCTTGCATACTTCAGTCAATATTTGATTCTCAAAATAAAAATCCAATCAAGCTCTTAATGGAGGATAAGCCCAAAGAATACCACACGGTGATGAACTACAAAAATCGAGTCAATTGGGATTGGAACTCACATTATCTCCACATCAACAAAGCATTCAGAGGTGTCAGTAGTTGAACCACCACCTTTGCTATCAAGTGGAGGAAAACATTAAAGCAGTAGTGGCTACTACACATCGAACCACCCAACGACATCATGCAATTGTCAAATTCGCGAGAAGCCATTGTTGACCTTAAGCATTGCCACAGTAGACTCCAACTAGCTCATCAATCGGTGCTTTTTCGACTCCTCTGTCTAGAAAGATTCGACCATTATGTAAGCATGTATAGGTTCGACAAGAAGGCATTGAGAAAGAGTGAGCAACATGTGTTGATTTTTTATCCCAGTGGGTTTCAAAATATGCGGATTATACAAGGTTTTTGGGGGACATTTTGAGAAGATTGTTCAGAGTTCTTGGTTAGGGATCGATCGATTGATCTCAACAAAAAATAGAAGGATTCTCAACATCATTCTTTGAACCTTAATATTCATCTCGCAATAGTTGGAGTTACTAGTCTTCTAAGAACTGTTTCAAATCTCTCATTCCGTCCAAAATCATCTCAAATAGTATCATTTAGATACTCTTAACTGCTTCATATGAAATTAAAAGGAGACACTTGATGGCAGTTCCATTATTTCAAGGAACTTCAATTGATCCTTTAATGGATTTGGCCATTAATGTTGATGCAAGCATTCTAGTCCATTCTTTTGTGAGGAAGAATGAGACACTCTTGATGGCATTATTTCAAGGAGCTTCGAATGGTCCTCTGATAGATTTGGCTATTGAAGTTGATCAAAGCATTCTAGTCAGTTCTTTCGTGGAGAAGAATGAACATTTTCTATTTGATAGAATTTCTCAATGTGGTGTCGTCTTATGGAATGCGCCTATTTTTTAGTATTCTTTAAATGAGCTCAATAAGGACGTTTTTAAGGCTTTCATGAATCCAAAATGGTAGTACTCATATTTCCACAATGTCACTGCCATTCTTGAGGCTAGAGTTCTAGGTCTTCGTTATGCCATACCACAACTTGGATGGGTCCAAGAGTGAGTACACTGGTCTTATCATGGCTCATTACTCTGCATTTTGTGGAGAGATTTTGACTCAAGTAGATAAATTAAACATAATACATACAATACTAGAACACTTTTAAACTTGTTTTATCAAAACAGAAGGAAACTCATTCACGAAACAAATGAGTTCATTAACTAAAAAATAGTATATTGGATAACTGATTCATGAGCGTAAAAATGTTAGTGTCATTAACTTAGTAAACAAGTTTAATGGGTTGCTTAAAATTGTTTACTCAGTAAATGAATATTCTTATCTTCAATTTTTCTCTTATACATTTTCAAGTTACTAATATTTCAAGTACATATGGATAGGACTACACATTTATCAAAAAATTAATAGAATAACTTATCCATTTTAATTCAACTATTTTTTGGCCATTATTTGAATAATTTAATAAAAAATAAATATTATTTGGATAAGTATATACAACCTTGTCCATATAAACCAAAAACTTGGTGAGATAAACACAAAAATTGTCCTTTTACTCTTAATTTTAAAAGTTTAAAAGTTAGCTAATTGACAAAATTAAACGATTAAAGTTAGATAATTAAAAAATATTTAGGTCTTTAAGAGAAGTTGTTAAAAATTTTAAACAAATTTTAGATAATAAGTACACTTAGAATTCAAATAATTATATGTATCAATTAAAAAATATTTACTTTCTTTAGATAACTCATTCAAAAGTTAAAAAAAATTCTAGATAATAAGTACACTTAGAATTCAAAACTTTTTTGAATTCCAATTTAAATTTTAATTATATAATTTTTGGTTTCTAAGTGCACTTATTATCTAATCTTTTTTTTTTTTTTAACTTTCGAATGACTTATACAAAAAAACATAAATAATTATTAATTATCTAATTTTAATTATTTTAATTTCATTAATTATCTAATTTTTTGAGGTACTTTTGAATGATATAATACCATATTCATTTCATATTTTATTCTTCCCATAGGAGAATGAGCCATTTTTTTCCTTGAAAATCATAGGAATTGACTTATTATCTAAAAACACTTTCGAAGTCCAAGTGTACTTATTATCTAAAATATTTTTAAACTTTTAAGTGACTTATCTAAAAAAATGTAAAAATCTATTAATTATTTAATTTTTTGAACTTCTAAGATTGCCAAAAAAAGTAAAGCAATTAAGATTAAAGGGCCAATTTTTGTGCTTATCTTATCAATGTTTTTGTTTAGACAGGTAAGGTTGTACATACTTATCCAATTAATATTTTATTTTTGAATAAAGTATTCAAATAATATCCAAAATTATTGAATTAGAAATTGATAAGTTATTCTATTTATTTTTTGATACATGTGTAATCTTATCCAAATGAAATTAAATTTTAATAAATCGAAAATGTATAATTTTATCAATGTGAAAAAGAGAAAAAATTAAACATAAGAAGATTCGTTTACTGAGTAAACAATTTTAAACAATCTATTAAACTCGTTTATTGAGTAAATGACGAACATTTTTACAGTCAAGAACTGTTTATCCAATAAACGATTTTTAACTTCAATGAACTTGTTCATTTCGTAAACGAGTTTCCTTTTGTTTTGATTAAAAAAAAAAAGTTTAAAAGTGTCATAATATTCATGTTTAATTTGCCTATTTGAGTCAAATTCTCTATTGCGCAAATGGTGGAGATGCATGAAATGGTTCCTAGAAAGCATTATGACAAATATCATGATGTGGGAGCATCCAAGAGGCTTTTCAAGGCCAACGAGACCCACTAATAGGCTTAAATTAAGCCTTAGTGGCAGTTTTGTTAAGCATCTTTCTTACTTTCTGCAGTATTTTATATTTTCTAGTAGTCTTATAAAAGGTATTTAGGCTATGTTTAGCATATGGGAATGAAAGGAAATAGAATGGAATAAGAGGTGGGAATGGAACGGAATGCTCATTCCATTCTTTTGTTTGGTTGCCAGCATGAAAATAATAAGAATGGAATAGACATTGAAAATTTCATAATATGATTACATATTTTAAATATAATGAAATATAATAAAATTACTAACATTAATTTTTTAAAAATTATAAAAATAAACGTTATTTTCGAATCGTAAATTTGAGTAAAAATGAGCCTAGGGGTAAAATGGTCATTTTACAATTTAAGTTCGAATTAGACCAAAATTTTCTTAACTAGTAAGAAAAATGTTTATTAATATTTTTTAGCCTTTTGGAATGCTTAAAATACAAATTTAGCCCAAAAAGGGGCCCAAGGGCAAAATAGTCATTAACTAATCTGAATTCAAATTGAGCTAAAATTTGTTTAACTACTATGAAATATGTCAAGGATATTTTTTGAGCCTTTTAGGAAGTTTAAAATGCGAATTTGGACAAAAAATGGCCTACGGGTAAAATCATCATTTTACAATGTGTTCGAAATGAGATAAAATTTCATTAGTTATTAAGAAATACATTGATAAATATTTTGTAACTTTTTGGGATACCCAAAATACAAATTTGGGCAAAAAAAACAAACCCAAGGGTAAAATGGTCATTTTACAACGTAAGTTTGGATCAGATCAAAATTTGCTTAGTTATTAAATAATATTTTTATTAGCCTTTCGAAAGCCTGTAATGCAATTTTAAAAAAAAAAATACGGACCTAGAGGTAAAGCAATCATTTTAAAGCTCAAGTTCGGATCTAGTTCAAAAAAAAAGTCAATGGGTAAAATTGTCATTTTACAACCCGAGGGAGTTATTAAGAGAAATTTTTTCTAACAAAGTAGTTGTTTAGTTTTTATTTTTATTTTTTCAATTTTTGGATCAAATTTTAATTGCAATGGAATGGTTATTCCATCAATTAAATTGTGAAATGCATTTTCCCACTTTATGTGAGAACGACTATTTCCATGGAATAGCATTCCAATTTAATTTTTGATACCAAATATAAGAATAAGCAAAAGTGGGAATGGATTCCACTTCACTTTACTCCATTCCATTCCCACATACCAAAAATAGCCTTAACGTCTTAATCTTTTTGAAAAAAAAAGTCATGTGCCTGTCATGTGAGTTTTTAATTAACTTTTTTTTTTTTTTTGGTAATTGTGAGTAATTTGGATTAATGGAAGAAAAATGTATGTACAATATCTTAAGGGTATACTCCCGCTTTACATGATTAGTCAATTACAAAAGGTATCTCCCATCTATTACATAAATCACTACCCATTCTAGAACCTTGGGAAGCAAGAGAATGAAGACTTCTAACTTTATCATCATACTTGACTCGATTAACAACATTGCTTACGGTAGATGAGGTGCCCTTGAAAGCTCTAGAACTCCTTTCCTTCCAAATGTAGTACACCATGGCCACCCATGCGAGCTTACTAGTTCTTTTACTCATGGACCTCCTAATAAACTTCCCCACGACCCATGCTACCTTATGAAACTATTGGTTAAAACCACAACAAAAAAAGATTGGTCAAAACCTCATCAAAACCCATTTCTTCTAATGGTCCCTCAACTCATTTCAGCCCTTCCTCTTTCACCTTTTTACATGATAATCCAACTCTATTCAATAAGTTTTTCCATAGTCATCCTGTGTTAATTCGGAGGTATGTTCAATTTGATCAGTCCACTAGTGACTTTAGGTTTATTGGGGAAATTATGAAGTCACGGGGTTAGATTAATTCCTTCAATTTTCGTAGCTCTGTCTCTATTCAGATTATTTGTGAGTTTTACGCAAATATGCATAACATTGATAAAGTTAGTGGGGTTCTTCACACTCTAGTTAGGGGGGTGCCTATTAATGTTACGGTTGGTGAGTTGGTTGATGCTTATAATAACCCCCGAACACCTAATCTTGTTTATCCTCCATCTGATTGGACTTCTTTTCCCTATATCTTCGACATAGCTTAAACCATGTGTGATTCTCCTAATCCTTAGTTTATTATGCTTAATTTCAAACACAATGAATTGTTTCTTTATTTTAGAATATTCAACCTTATTATTGATTTCTACATGTCACATTCCAATCATTCCTCCAAAGTTACCATAGCTGAAGTCCAATTTTCGTTAGCTTTGACTAAGGAGATGTCAATTGATCTTCCTTCCATTTTGTTCTAGCATATTTGTGAGGCTCAGTTCCACAAGTTTGCTGGTCATAGTTTGCTTTATAGTATTTTTTTTTGACAAATTTCCTAAAGTTAAAATACCACATTGAGCATTGAATGGATGAAAACTCCTTAGCCAAGAACCTAATATTTCTAGTGTTACTATCTCCTAGAGTCTAGCTCAAAAGAATCTAATTTTTTCTTTTCGTTTGTCTATTACCCTACTTTTCGTGCTCAACCAGCTGACTCCTCTATTGTCTTTGACACAACAATTGCTTCTCTTGTTCATCATATTGTGACATTTTCATTTGGTCCTTTCCTTTTTAGTCCTTTTACTGTCATGTTTTATGACTTTTCTCCTTTCACCGAGATGTTTACCAGACCCGAAGAAAAAGTTTAAAATCGGTTGGATAGCTTAGAGACAAAGATAGATGTGAGTGGCTGCTATTACACGTTATTTCTAGCATTATTCTTGTTTTCTTTTTCATTTTGGGTCAATGTTCTGGTTATTGGTTATTTGCACAGTCTGATCAGTGCTGATCTATTATTTTAGTGGCTTTGACAATTTTTCTCACAAAGGAGGAGAAAAATAGGTTAACTTTGAAGAGTTAGTTGTTAATGAATACTAGCATCCAATGATATAGTTTTGTTAATGATTGAATGATGTGTTATTATGTTGTTGATTACAGATATCCTTACTTTTTCTTTTTAATAATTAATTATGTATAATTTGGATTAATGGGAGAAATAATGTATACATCTTCTTAAGGGCATAACCCCGTATTACAATGAGTGATTACAAAGGTATCTCCCAATTTTCACAAAGGACTCTATCTATACTAGAATTACAAGGGGCAAGAGAGTGAATACATCTGACTTTGACATCATGCATAATTTTGTTGACAACACAATGGGCATTGGAAGAAAGACCTTTGAAGGCTCGTGAGTTCCTTTCCTTCCAAATGTGATATACCATGGCAGCCCAAGCAAGCTTACATGTCACGCCCCAGACCCGAGGATCCGGGGAGTGAGTGATAAACATACAAATAATGAATAACTGGTCATCGCATCAGAGCATACACAACGGTCACGCAATGGGACCCAC
>JAVXUM010000021.1:8716808-8729995 GCA_035590655.1 Pouteria glomerata | reverse complement strand
CTTCCTACTACACTCAACACTCCAAGAGGTTCAAACTTGCTCAAGGCTTCAAGAACTTGCTTCCTTCTCTTCCTCTACTCTTTCTCCTTCACTTAGCTTGCAAATCTTCTTCTTCTCTCACTTTGCTTTCTCAAGTTCTTCCTTCAAGCTCAAATGGCCGAATGGTGCTTTAGCTCCCAATTCTCTCTTTTTCTCTTTCTCCTTTCACACTTAGCATAAAATAAAATATCCAAACCTACTCATATATACATATATATCTATTTTACATCAACATGGCCGGCCAATTCATTTGGCACCACAAATTGCTCCAACATAATTAGATATAATTATGTATATGCATCCAAAGTCTTCCAAGACTTAAATTCTTGGGTCCCACCACCATTACTCCATTTGACTTACTTTATTACCAATTACTCAACAAAAGACAAGGCAAACAAAGGCTCACCCGGCCACACCCCATTCCTTCACCATTCATCAATATTATTATATATATATGCATGCTCATGTGGAGGTCAAGTGGTCAACCTTCCTCTCCATTGGTCCATGACTAGTCCAAATGAATCCATTTGGTCAAAATGAACACCAACCTCTCCTTGGCCGGATCATGCTTCCCATTCCATTTCTATACACTTAATTACTCTCCTTCATTTACAATCTATCTATATGCAAGGGTATCATCACACTCCACCAAACTATACACTAATTTGAATATAGACATGCATACCAAAACAAACAACACTTAAACCAAACCATGCAATCTTCCCATCACTCTCAACTCATTTTATCACACATTAAGACCACCCATTTCATTTATCTCAAACGTGAGGGGTATCACATCCCATCTATTACATAAATCACTACCCATTCTAGAATCTTGGGAAGCAAGAGAATGAAGACTTCTAACTTTGACATCATACTTGACTCGTTTTTTTTTTTTTTAATTAACTTAGAGGGCTAGGATTAAGGAGTTAGGAAGGTGATCAAGGGCTAGGATGCTAGGGCCGCCGTACCCCTAATATAAATACCTCTTTATTAGTCATTGTAGCCTTGGTTTTTACTATTTTATTGTAGAAAATCAGACTTTGTCTTTTTTTGGGAATTTTGCCCTAGAAACTCATAATTTTTGTTTCATCTTTGATTCTATTCATTTTTTTTTCTTATTGCTGGAAATCCATTAAACGGTAATTATTTTTGCTCTAAATAGCAATTTACAGCAGATTTGAGGATTTTGTTGCACCATATCATAAGCTAAGGCAGCATGCATTTGGGGAGAAGATTGGGTCTATATATTGTGATGCCCAATCAAGTTGTCATCAAAGTTCCTGTATTTGTTTTTGTCCATATTCTACCTTTAGGACATGGTGAATTTTAAAGGAGGTGGGAGTTGTTATGGGCCTAAAGCAATTCAATTTCTCCATATTAGCTAGTTTTAATTCAATTGCAAGGATAGATACAAATAGACTTGCAAATGAATAGTTGGGTATAAATGAACATTTTCGTTACTTTGAGAATTTTCTCTCATTTAAGAGAGTTTGTGTTGCTCTCAAATTAAGCCTAATTTTTTCTCTCTTTGATTTTCCTTCTCACCAAAAACCAAGTTCTTACCAATTTTTGCATATTTGACTTTATTTCCTTTTCTGTTTATGGACAATTAGGTCCAGTAATATCCTCATTACATACTATAAATATAATGCAAGAGAGAATGACTAATTAAATCTCCATATTATCAATACTTGTTTTTCAAGTCGGTCCAAAAAATAAAATAAAATAAAATAAAATAACAATAATAATAATACAAGAATAAAAAAAAACCCTAATGTAAGAATTGCATCCAAAGCCATGAGTCTTTCTAACAAGCGTCGCCACTAACTGACAACAACACCATGCTCATCATTCCTAAATGATCCCACTCTCAAAACCTTACCATTAGAAACTCTCCATACGTCATCACTAGATTTTGCACCAGGGCTCATGCTCGGTTAAACCAATCTTGGCTTCTTTGAACCATATTTTTTCCAATTCAATTTTCAAGTGGTCAAATGGATAGGATAAGCAACAAAACCAGTTGGTTTTAATTATACCAGAAGTACACTTGAATTGGGGGCCACAATTAAGTCTAAGCCATAGAAAATCAATAGACTAAATATTATAGAGAAAATGTCATGTAGATTCCGGAAATAGTTCTGGAGTGTCTAAATGTCTTGGAAGCATTGTCAAAGTGTAGCCGGAAAGGACATCGAGAGAGTCCACAAAGAGGTGACCACAATGGTCATTGGCTAGGGGGCAAGAGGTGGCTAAATACGCTCACACACATAGCTCGAATTCTTTGCCTAGATCTTATAAGACTCTACGAAGACAGTGCATGTGCAACTCACTAGCCTTGGGGCTTGGTCCGTGTTGGTTGTCTGCTCAAGGCGAAGCTAATGGTGGTATCAACTAATTTTGTTAGAAGCTAGTGGTGGTCCTTAGTGGTTCGGTGGGAGGGTTTGCTACCTTCCAACTGACTGCGGAAACTATTCTAACTTTAGGTAGTGATGATGGAGTGTGTCAGGTTCTGGTGATTTCGTCAGTGGGATCTGTT
The DNA here is from genome assembly GCA_035590655.1 of Pouteria glomerata. Classification (NCBI taxonomy): domain Eukaryota; kingdom Viridiplantae; phylum Streptophyta; class Magnoliopsida; order Ericales; family Sapotaceae; genus Pouteria; species Pouteria glomerata. The sequence continues at coordinate 8,727,414 of JAVXUM010000021.1, read as the reverse complement.
TCTCGATTGGATGCCAAAATAGAGATTGAAACAAAGAGACTAGGTCAGTTAGGGTTGCTGGCAAACTCCTTTGACAATTGTGGAATGATACATGAAAGGGATAGCAAATGTGGCTAGAATTCTTGATACAGACGTAAGAACATAAAAGAAACAAGAGAGTTTGGGATATCCAGTCTAACATCATGTCAAGAAAAAAAAATGTTTGAATGAGAAGGCTTGACATCATTAGGGTTATCTTAGCATATATTTATACTACATGAGATATGTGCAAGCTGCGAAAATATTACGATTTCTATACAATAAAGAAAAAATAAAATCAAAGTTAAGTCAAAGTTATTCCAATTCCTATTCTATATATCTAACGATGTGAATAGAAAACCCAAGGTAATCGTGTTTTCTGGTTGCGCATACACTAGCCTTGTCTGATAAATTATTTATTCCCACACAAACAAGGATTTAGATGATACACATCAGCAGTGTGCTCGTATCCAACAAAAGGGATTAAGATGATATACCTTAGCATTGTGTTCATATCCAGCAAGTGTTGTAAATTTCTCCTCCACGAGTTTCTTCGTATGCTTAATCATCTGTCGTCCTTAAGAAGTATGGTAATCTCATAACCATAAGGTTAATAGTTCTGGCAAATTATTTTACCTCACACTGAGGGACATTTTTGAACTGCTTTAGCAAGGGAATACTAATAAGAAAGATATATTACTGTAGCTTGCCACACTTGAAGATATCTCTAGACAAGGCAATTGACCAACAATAGCTCCTATTAACCCATATATAGAATTGGCACTTATCTGAAAAGCCAACAAAGATCATGAAGCTCATTCATTAATAACATCATGATTTCATGTGTCAAGTATCATGAAAAATATAATCAACGGGTACAAGAAAAATAAGATAAATTAATAAAAAAAAAGACAACAAATAAAACAATAACATGCTTCACCTTTAAAGCCAGTTGTCGACCATCTAGCATAGCCTTCACAAGAGGATCCTTTGCTTCCTAAAAACAAAATAATAATATCATTTACAAGCAAGAGATGTGAGTGTGTGTGGGCAGCTCCCACTAAGTATGAATGCTATTTGGGGCAAGTCACCCAGAGACATTAACCAACCCACAGCCCTGTGTTGGCACTTTTTTGTCCTGGGTCAGAATAATTGATAAGTATGTGTATGTGATCAAAATTTTGGGTAGGAGATAGCTTTCCGACCAAGCCTTAGATCAATGAACTAGCATGTAGAAAAAAACATGGAAAATAATTAGAAAGTAATGTTTGATAAGTGTATGTGATCAATTTTGGGCTAAGCTAGCTTACCCACCAAACCTCAGCTCCACCAGCCAAATGCAGTTGAATGAAATAGTAGGTACAGAGAATGTGGAAAATAATTGAAAAAAAGTCTGAACTTGTGAAGTATTTTTTTTTTTATATTGATATCTAAGAATTTTATTTTATTTTATTTCCTAGTGTTTATACAGGATCGTATCGAATTCCTTTTCCATTTTGTACATGATTCCTACTAATATACAAATAGAGGCCAGGACTTTTAGTCATGGGTGTCCAATTTCCCATATTCCCTTGTATCTTGACATCGTATTAGAGAAGAAATTGGCTTCCTCTTAATCGACGAACTTCAATGGGCAGTGGCTCCATTTCTTCCTGTGTCGGGGGGAATCAATGAAGGGGGGTTCAGTCAACCTCCAACCCCTACACCTCCCCTAGAGAATTCCGGTTTGGGGCTCATTCCGGGTGCGCAAAGCGAGGGAGATCGCCCAAACTCAAATCACTATCCTTCCGGGTCCTCACAAGAGGCACATAAGGAAGGCCAGCGGGGATCCTCTCCTCTCACCCCACATCAAGATGAGGCAGGTAGTTCGGGCACAGCTCCTACGGAAGCCCCCTGCCTAGAAGTGAGAGCAGGGATTCTAAGCCATGTGTTAGTTGTCCTAGGTCATCATTACAATAATTGGTCAAAAGCCTAACCCTGCCACCAAACTACAATACTTGCTGCTCTCTCCCCCCTTCTTCTTTCTTGTCGATACCTATCAAAGCTTTCCACCATATCAGAACACTAGCCAGAGGCAAGAAAGTTTAATTGGCAAAATGCCACCAAGGCCCTAGACAACCTATGTGATCGACCTACAGTGCTTCGCGATTACTACCACCTTGTTCACCTTTTTCCCAACATCGAAAAAAAGGCCCATTCACCTTTTATAAGCCTCATTGGTGCCAAGCAAGCCTTGTCAAAGAAGTCTAAAGAGCAATTGATGGATCACATTGCTTGCACTCGCCACTTGGAGAGTAAAGAGTAAGATCCACTAGTACTCATGGTAGATCTCTCCAACATCTGAGAAAGCGTGATACAACCAATCTCTTACCCTCAACAACAGCAAGGTAGTCTCGCACCAACTACCCTATCTCAATAGCACCATACCTCCATTGACCTACAACACTCATCTCCAATTGCTATGGACCTTGATAGCCTTGCTTGAGGCCTTGGTTAACCTTTTAAGGTTTTATCTTTCTAACCAACAAAGTCATCTCTCACTCGTGATCTTGTCCCAACGGCAATTTTTGTAGTCCTTATCCAGTTATTGTCGACTTTCTCCAACCTCTTAAGCAACTTTGCTAGCCCTCTCAAAGTGGGCCCATTGATTGCTTACCTTAGTGGTGTTCTCCAATTTATAAACAAGCTAATTGGCTACTATTTGTATTGGTAGAGTCGTCATTCAAGTTGAACATCTATTTCTCTATTTGGGCCTTAACATTTATTCTAGCCAAATTTTAGTTTTGGGCTCAATTTTTTCTTAGAGCTCTCTACTTTTATTCAATGGAATCTAACACTAGAAGTTCTTTTTCAGTTACCCCTACTTCAACCACAATAGTCAATCTGAAAAAGATTCACAACTAATCACTTGGAGTTGGAAGTTGAATGGGAATAATTATGTTCCATGGGCCAAGGTTGTGAAGATTACTCATGCTTGTTTTTGTAAATATTGTCTCACTAAATCTGGTCCCATAGAACATGAAGACAAGAAAATATTGGCCCAAGACGATGCTCAATTTTTTAGTGGAATGTAGAAGCTCCATGGAACCCCATATCGCCATGATGTGTATTCATCTCAACACATGTAAGGAAATCGAAGATTATTATAGACTTCTGCACTCCGGTGATCTTATTGGCTCATGTCCTATAAATTCTTTCATTAAAATAGAAAGGTAAGCCATTTGCTAAATATTTTGCCTCCTCATAATAACTCCATGAGGAAATGAATCTCCTCTAACGTACCATTGCAAATTTCCATGCCACAGAATCGCAACAACAGTCAATTGTTCTCAAGTTTTTAGCTGACCTCGAAAAAAATTAAAGAGAAAATTTTTTTAGAGAAGATGACAGTTTTACCCTCGCCTTAACAGTTGCAATTAATGAGTAGCAAACGGAAAGACTATATTGTAGCTTGACCACAAGTGCAGAGATTTGACTATCACAATTGAAACTAGTTAGAGCAAAGTGAGACCAAGAATAAAGTGTATTTTGTACTTTACCTTTCGTTTTCTTTTTTCGAGACGATCTAAAATTTAATAACTAAGGAGAGGATTGAAGGAGGATAAGAAGATGGCAGACTATACTTCCTCAATGTTAACCCAGCATCTACATCACGTATTATTGCTTCACTATTCAAGATTCATTGTCGTCCTAGTCACCCATCTTTAGCAAAGTTAAAGTTATTAGTTCTTTGTTTAAGTCCTTTAAATTCCTTGTAATGTGAGCCTTGTTAGCCAGGGAAGCATCATCATATTTCATATGTTTCTTAAGCTAATAAACTTTAATAGGTCCGTCTCACTTAATTCATTTTAATATTTAGGGTCCAAACCAAGGTTAGTAAATCGAGATTTTAACTAAAATCAACGGAACCCCCAAAACGTAGAATTGTAAAATTGTAATCTCTTTGTTTGAAGAGGAAAGGCCACCTACATCTAACCCGACCTAGATCCCATAATGTGGGAGCCTTATGCACTAGGTCTCCCTTTTAGAGCTTCTAATTTGATGTGATGATATTGTGTAAATAGAAAGAAGATAGCCTTATGGCTAGAATTGTAGAAAAGATTTTTCAAAAGAATGGGTTTCGTGTACTTCATCAAAGGAATGTGTTACCATCTTGCAGTCAAAAATAGTTTAAGAATTAGAGTAGCGTCCCATCTCAACTAACCATTTCAACGTGTCTTATGTAGGCCTCACAGAGATAAACGGTTGAAACAAGTCAATCACACAATTTACGATTGGCCAAATTAATCCTTAACAAATAGAGGATAAATGTAAGAGATATTTGCACTAATGACACAGCTAGTATTGCAATGCAGGATCAGTTTGAGATGAAAGATTTGGGTTCAAGTACATATATGATGTTCTATGGCATTCTAGTTTATCTGATCACCAGATTATTGATACTCTGCTAGAGCTCAAAGCTTGTTACATCTTGAAATCTATAAACAACTAAGAGCTGGTAACGTTACACACAAACTTCGTGCTATATAGGAGACATGTTGAATTTAATATTGGGATTATGTAAATGTTTGAATTAGAATGGGGGATGTCAGCCTGGCACTTCTTCAAAATTGTTGTCTTGAAAGTGCAAGTCCAACTGCATATGTCATTGACATTCACCCTAAGTTCTGTTTTAGCTCTACATTTAATATTGAAGACCTCGTTGCTTGTAAAGGCCACTACAATCCCTCAAGTGATCCTTTTATTCCCTCAGACGATCCTTTAATTCCCCCTTCTGCTAATCTTAATAGGAATCCACATTTTCTTCCAACACCATTACCTATTTTCCTTCCCAACCAGTGCGCACAGACAAAATTGATGCCAATTTTGGTGATCAAATTGTATTCACCAAGGATGGGACAATTTAGAAATACTTGGTTCGCTGAGTTGGCCAACCAAATTAGGACTCCACATATATTCCAAGAGTTACCCTTCAGCAGCTTAATCCTAATTTGTTGGAGGTTTATTAAAGTCAGTAGGATCTACTCTCACCTAACTCTAGTTCTTCCCACCCTATGGGAGATGATGGGGACACGACTTTCAATCCACACACCATGAGTTTATACTAAACACACGTTTACATCCACCCCAAGAGACTTGATGAGACATCACTATTTATGTTATCACACATTTCTCATGCTCTATTTCTTGTTTTATTTGAGGCTAATTGTGAGTTAACTGAGGGGTCTATGTCTATTGGATTGCTCGAGGAGACTCTTAGTCTACTCTTAAGGTGGCATATTTAAGAGTGAATCAGGTTGAGAGTTTATATTGTTGATTTGAGAATATTAATATGAATTACAGCATGTTGCTTGCTTTCGGTGTCTCCTTCTCTTACCTATTTATTCTCTCCATATAGCTTATTTCTTTCCTTCTATGCTTAATTTGTACCTGTGCTCACATCAAAGAGATCTAAAATCTCCTTTAAAACTTGAATTGTTGTCATACTACAATGATAATGATATGAATCTTCTATATTTTGTTAAAAACAAAATCTTAAAAAAAAAAAAAAGAATAAGAATGAATAGGCTTTAAAAAATGCATTTACCAACAAAAAGAAAATCATAAAAGAGTGAATGATAAACTTACAGTTGCACCTTCGTAAGTTCCTTGTTCAGATCCTGCATGTTTCACATTTGGAATGACAAGATTCTTTTGTCTAGCCTTTCTAAGAAGCTGAGAAAGAACCTAAAGGTAACGATTGGTGGTATTCTCTTTTGTCAGTAGATCTAATCCTTTTCCATAACCATCAACGAAATTGAATGTTGAACAAGCTTATAACCTTAATACTTTGTCCTCTGGAAAGAAGAAATGAGATAGGGACACCAGTAACACGAGCCATCTCGACATAATTGTAAATGAACATCAATTTGTCCAAAAGCCGCTGTGGGAGATAGGCATCCTGCAAACAAATTAATATGTTCAGTTTGGTAAGGCATCCTGTAAACAAATTAATATGTTCAGTTTGGTATGTCACTATGAGCCTTTTCTCTTTCCAAACATGAGGAAAAATCATTTATCAAAACAAGCTATAAAGGAGTTGCATGGAGCACACCCAAAGTATATTACCCTTATGATCATTTTCTTTGTAGACAGTATTTAAAAAGTTTTTTTTTTTTTGTTTTAGTTTATTTATTATTTTTTTTTTTTTTGGGGGGGGGGGGGGGGATAACTATAAAAAAGATGACTGAGTAAATTCTCAAATTAGACATAAATATTTTTAAGTTAACCATTGGAATTGATCATTGAAACAAGGACCTCCAGTCCTATGTGGGTAGTTTAAAGAACCTCTTTGATAAACAACAAATAAAACTTTCAAATCTAATGTCCAACCACTTATCTATCACCATCGTCCCTTTCTATTAAAAATTGGCTAAGAAATGATTTGTTTTTCTCCAACAAGCCTCTTGCAGCCATTATTTGTTTTGAGTTGCTTGAAAAGACACCCCAAACATTGAGCAAAATATGCAGCATTATAGGAACACCTCTGCTCACGGACAAGTTGACAGCTCAAAAACAGAGCGCACTTATGGTAGAATTTGTGTAGAAATTGATGCTGGAACCTCCCTTCCCAATTCAATCAATATCGTTGGTCCAAACAGGAATACCATTGAGCAAATTGTTGAATATGAAGGACTTCCTGCAATGTGTGAGCACAGTAGAGCCTTGGGCCACAAAACTTCCTCATGTATTAAATCAATAAAAAAAGGAGTGGAGGCCAAAAGCTCAGCAACCAGCCGAGAGGATATGCTACAAGTGAAGTGGCTGATTATAATTCTAATTAAGCTAGCATCAATGAACAGATGACTTAAAAATCAAATGCTATAATTGCCCACAACGAATTTACTGCTCTTAATGAAGAGGTAATTGGAAATGCTTCCACAACTACAAGCAACAAGTTTGTGGCATCACTTGCTGCAATGATTGATAACGCTCCCTCGTCTAAAAGTTCTGAGATTATGGATGTAATAAGGAAGCTCTCATTCATTGTTTGGACGTTGAAACACCCCTCCATGAAGCTGCTGCAGATCAGTCATTTAAATTTTCTCCTTCACTAGATCATGCTACAAATATTAGTTTAACAAGAAGGCAAGAACAAGTTGAAACAACACCAGCCATGGGCATTAAGTGCACACCCACTAGGCAGCAATCCAATTTTGCAAGTCAAGGAGCTCCTGGTAAGCATGCTCCAGCAGAGAAAATTTCTCATAGCAAGAGGAAAAAGAACCAAGGTAAGGCTGACTCAACCACTCCCTCTTCTCCATCTAAATGAACTTCATCACTAGGAATACAAGGGAACTTAACAGTCCCCCAAAACAATCAAAGGGTGGGAAATTTATTTCTGAATTCTCCCTCAATCTTATACGTATAGTTGAAACTAAAATCAAGAATTTCAATTACGAGAACATTTGAAGAACCATAAACCCTTCTTTTGCCTCTTTTGGTAATGTTAGAGAATATTAGAGAATATTATTGTAATTGAGTGTGATTGTGTTGATTATATTTTCCTTTCTTGTACTGACAGCCACGCTTAGCTGTCTTTCCTATTTTGATTGTAACTCTTAATTATAAATATAATACATGGAGAGGGGAGAAACACACACTTTTCAAATTTTTTGTTTTCGATACTCTTACATGGTATCAGAGCAAAAAACATACCCAAAAAAAAAAAAAAAAAACAGTAATCAGAAATGAGGAGGTCGCTTCTGTCATTCATAGCCGGCGTTCTCTCCAACCACTGGAGTTGACATCCGATAGCACCACTAGTATTGTCGGCGACCAGCGATCACAACCCAGAATTAATACCCTTGGAAGAAGGTCGCTTCACTTAAAGGAGAGCATAGATGATTACACTTGAAAAGTGTAATTACGAACTCAACAAATTAGGATATATTAATGCATTTTACTTATAAGTTTGTTTATTTTGTCATACTTTATACTTATATAGTTCGTTTTTTTAAATGCAGTGAGAATGATGACATTTCTTGGATAAGTGATGAAGAAAACGAAGAAAAAGAAGCAAAAAAACAACACGGAGCAACACCCAAAGTTTAAGATTGGATCGAAACCATGCTTGAAGCTGAAGATCGAAGCCAGGAGGTGGTCCAAGACACTAGAACCACTCCCCAGTCGGTCTGAACTGCCGAGAGTAGGCGAACCTATTTTGGTTGAAGTAACACACCGCGGTCTGGACCATCCAAGACCCGGTCTGAACCCTGCGGCTCCACAAAGACTCCATGTTTCTTTACTTTTTTAGGGTTTTTGTGAGGCTTTAAAAGCCAACCGTGTGTAGGACTTTTGGGACTTCCTTTCGAGCGGTTCTTTCAGTTTTCTAGGTTTTAGTTTTAGAAATTTTTGAGAGTTTTAAGAGTGAAAAAAATAAGGATGTTCTTGAAGGTTCTTGGTCTTTTCGCTGGCTTTATTTCCATTGCACTCACTTTAAGATTATCGTTCAAGCGTTCTTCGAAGTACGGTACTCTTTAAATTCAAGTTTAATAAGAATATTTCTAAGTTTTGATTTTTTTCATTATTTATTTTCTTGGTTTGAATTTACTTTGAATGAATGAATGTTTGGTGCATGCGTAATTAGAATCCAGGGTTTATTTTCATTGTTTTGTTTTAGTTTTTATAGTTTTCATTTGTATTAGTTTTAAGTTACTTTTATTGTTGATTCAAGATGATTCATGCAAGCATGTTAGGCTAGAAACTTTATAACCTTGGTTTGATGCTTCAAAGTAGGGTGAGGAGATTGAATTAGTTGAAACCCTAGGTGCATACACGCAGTGTGTAAACGTAAGTGTGTATACACATTCTTTTAGATTTTGTTTTGTTTCACGAAAAGCCTTTAGAAAACAAAATTCTTTGTTCAAATTCACAAAATCACTAAAAAAGGATTTTGGCACGTTAAAACCGTTTTTCAAAACCTTGACATAGACAAAGTGAATCCAAAATCTCAAATTTATTAAAAGAAGATTTTCCGACTTCGTAATCCATTTAACGTGAGTACGAAGTTGAGTTAGTAGTAATTAAAACTTTTAACTAAATATCTTCCGATTCTTATTTCCCTTCCAAAACGTAAAATTTGAATTGTAGAAAAAAAAAATAGGGGTTTCAATTAATAGATTTTCTTCTACTTGAAAATTGAACATCAAACCAAGGTGTTTTTACATCATTTGAGTTTAGAATTATTTAATTTATTTTGCTATCTAAGAAATTTAATTAATTGCAAGTGTTTTCATTATTTATTTTATTTATTGTTCATTAGGAAAACTTGTTAGAAGACTTTGCTCGAAAGAAACAAACAACTTCCCTTATCTATTTTGCAGCACACTTAGGATTAGAACAACCTAGAAAAACTTAAAAACTAAAACATAAGGTTCCCTGTGGATTCAACCCTAGGCTCACTAGGTAAAACTACACCGTACACCCTAATACTTGGGGGTTAGTTCCAGACGCATATTTGAGAAGCAGTCAATAGACATCCTTCAATCTATCATCTTTTCAAATAAGCAGCCTTCTATCTATCATTAATATCCCCAGAATTAGTATACGACTATTCTCGATCAACAAAAAAGACTATTAATAATTACATTTACAATAAGAAAACAAATCAATAAAGAATTAATGAAACAAATCAAAATGCAATTCACTTCAAACACCACTCACAACATTAGTAATAAGAATTCAGAAAATCTAAAAGATTCCTCCTTGTTACAAGCATGTGTATTTTAAAAATTAACAGAGCACTGGTTCTTAACTTTTTCAAGTAAAGATTCATCCTTAAATAGTACAAGACATTTTTTTTCTAAGGACTTCCGTATATTATTCATAATTGTGGTTTCCACCAAAAAAGGTAATGTAATCAACCAACAGTCAAATGAAATCTCACAAATCACTCAATTATCCTAACATAGAATTCTAGAATATTTCCACAATTCTAACACTCTCCCTCTAGCTGGAGCATAAAGATCAAACAAATTCAGCTTGGATGAATACTTCTAACACGGAGAACAAGCCAATGGCCTAGTCAACTAATAGTCAAAGCATACAAATGGAAAGGTGAGGTTATGTTTGAGAAGTCAAACGGAACGGTGACGTTATGTTTGAGAAGTAGGTTCTAACTAAAATGGCAGTCAAGTTTAATATGTTTGGTGTGCTTATGAAGGACTAGATTATTAGTTATGAAAATTGCAGCCTAATTAACACGATACATTTCCATTAGATTTAGAATAGTGAAACAAAAATCTTAAAATAGTTATCGAACCCAAAGCATCTTAGAAGCAGTGCGAGTCATGCTATGATACTCTGTCTCAGCGCTAAATCTAGCAACAACTTATTGCTCCCCTAGGTGACAAAATTAATCCCAATAAAAGCACAATAGCCAGAGGTAGATCAGCAATCAGAACTACTACTTTAGTCACAACTAATAAGGTAGAAGGACGATACAATAAGCCTCAACCAAAAAACTAGGGATGTCAAAAATCCCCACTTAAAGCAGGTATGGAGGTGCTCAATTGGGGGGGGGGGGGGGGGGCGGCAAAGACAAGAA
>JAVXUM010000021.1:8691447-8716708 GCA_035590655.1 Pouteria glomerata | reverse complement strand
AGGCAAAGACAAGAATGAGAATTTTATATAATCTCCAAACAAGGATGGGGACGATAGTCACCACCCCATCGCATACCTGTTGATATACCCACCTATATATTAATTTCTAAGGTTGACCGATGCAATGTACAAAATTGTATAATAATTTTCTATTGAGAAAAAATAACTTTTAAATATATTATAAATTATTTTAATAAAGTTGTATAATTTTAGACGATAGTTATTGAATCATTTTTTTTTTATATTTATAGTTTTTATTTGTGTTATTTTTAATAGGTAGATAGAGTTTATTAAAGTCAGGCTTCCATATGAGTGCTAAAAATTTATGTTTTATCAAATTTCGATCTTACCCAATTCTAAAAATCATTATTGAATCTAGAATGTGTATTAAATCTCAAACCAATTTAATCGAACCAATCTCTATTTTATTTCAAAACATTTGTCAATTCTAATGTATGCTTTTTTTTTTTAATTCTTGACTTGTGTTGCAAAATTAACTTGAATGAAAAATACTACTAAGTCTAACTGAAGTTAAAGCAGAAAATAAAAAAATGTTACCAGGTATGTGATTACTAGCTCCTAATTCAAGAATCCAAGAAGGTGAAGAAGAGGTAATGCAAGGAATGTCACAAGAGTTGGCGAAGGTATATGAAGATGATGCACTCATAAACCAGACAAGGAAGCTACACTACAGAAACATAGAGTGGGTGGTGCACAATCATGAGCGATACAGAAATTAATTGGTCATATGCCTCCCAACAGAAACTATCACAACGAAGCCGATTATCATAGCTACAACCCCAAAGTGCCATGTATGCAAGGCTACGAAGAATTTAAGCCAACACACTATCCCAAGAAAATGTTGATCCAAACAAATGAGTCAATACCACTTAATCAATCACCTCAAATTGAGTATGCAACACATCCAAACACCAAGCAAAAGTCAACCAAGGAGCAACAAGTGAATCAAGCTATTAAGTAAACCAATACAGATGCATAGCCAATAACAAGTATCAACTTGTCTTAGCTGTAAGCGAGCAAGAGAAAGATAAAAAAGGACAAAGAATCACAATCTCAACCAAACGAGGGAGAAGGGAACAAATCATGAAACAAACCATGAAGCATCAAAAAACTTCTGCTGAGGAAGAAGCATCCAGTTCAATGGCTGAAACCATCGAAGATGAAAGAAGCGAGCATCACTGGAATAAATAGAACAGACGACAACAAGATTCTCACAACGATCAAAAGTCGAACAGTCACCAAAAACAACCACCAAGGTACAATGAGGTTCATCTACATCAGCCAATGATGGTAAGAGACCGTCAGAAGAAGACATGCTGGCATGCGCCTCAAAGGCCTTCATGTATGACTGTTGGATCAGGCAGATCCTGTCATGCGTATGAGCGCATGGAACCACTGTTGTAGGTCAGCTTGGAGTGATTGAGGTCACTGATGGCTGACATTGCTGGTGGTGGTGTCTTGGCACCGCAACGGTGAACAGTAGGTTAGGTTTTTTTTTTTTAACCTGCCTCCAATACTTGGTTAGAAAAGGGGTTAGAAGAGTATATTCACCCTTTTCCCTTGTATATTATTTATGGTTGTGGTTTCCACCAAATAAGGTAATACAATCAATCAACAATCAAACGAAATATCACAAATCACTCAATTATCCTAACATAGAATTCTAGAATATTTCCAAAATTTTAACAGAACAGATGGAAAAACAACATTAAATAGGATTGTTCAACTATAAATACGATTGTTCAACCATAAATAATGGCAGATCAATACAGCAATAAATCTTGCCTCTCTTCCATGAAGTTACCTTGTTCTCGTTCACATAAGTCCTTAAAAACGTAACGGATAGCTTTTTATATCAATGTTCAAAGCATATCTGTCATCTAAACTATGCAGGAATGCAACTTGATGAAAAATTTTCTTTCTTTTTTCCTACTTGTTAGCAGCCAGATAGACAAATGGACCTTAGAACCCCTGAGATGGTTGACAAAATAACCTGATGCCACTTGACACAAGGCCAGAAATAGAACCTTTGAATACTTGAACATAATCAAGCACATAAACTTGAAATTCCATAAGAAGAAAGCAGGCATAGATCATGCTAAAATATGCACCAATAAAGCAATATTAAATGCACCTTCAAACAGTAGACAGCCAGCCTCCTCCTTGTTTCTGAATTCCCATTCTGAAGGTCAGATATAATTGAATGATGGACATCCTCTTTCTGTGTACAGAAGGGGGTTAAGTGTCAGCAACCGTTATTTCCATGAAAGAAACCATTAGATAGCTGAAGAGAAGAACCAAAGTAAATTCTATTTAATTTTTTTTTTTTTTTAAATTTTCCTGAGGAGATCCAGAATGATTCATTGTTTACCATAGTATGGAGAGTAAATGACAGGTGGACCTTTCAAAAACAAAGAAGAGTAAATGACAAATAGGGAAGCACAAAAAGGAAAAATGGAGAAAAAATGCAGCAGGATATATGTAAAACAACTCCACATGGTCCACATTTTCGTTGATAGAACCTGTATAACAAACATAACAGACAGCAAGTGTTCTAGTAAAGATGTTAGACAAGATAGCTTCGTCAAGAACAACTTAGCCACCTTGTAATTCCACTATGGTGGGAAAACAAACCGTTGAGCCAAACAAGGGAAGAAGAAAACTATTTGCTTATTTTAATTCACATCCAGCATTAAGCAGTATATTAGTTTTAGGTACACAACCTGATTTAAAATTACAATATGTCTATCTATTGAAATTCTAATTCAGATATTACACAAGCAACATGCAAGAGACTTATGTCACGCAACATTTGACCAAATACAAAGTAGCATCTCAAGACCAACCCAAACCAAACCAAACTAAGCCTTTTCCCACTAGGTGGGGTCAAGACCAACAAACATAAAAAATAGAAAACAAAAACCCAAGTTTCAGGTGCCTTTGAAGCCTGGAGCATTTTCTGGTTCACCAATGTGAGATACAATATGAGATGAACACGCAGACATGATAATTTTCAAAGATCGGGACAAAATATGCAACATGGCAACAAGTAAATATTTGCTTTTATAGATACAAATGCAGATCATTTCTTCATCATTCATATTAATTTAACCAAAAAAAAATTATATTTTATTATCCCACTAAACACGATGTGTTGAAAACAAAGTGTAAAAGACGCAGAACCGATTGGGTAAAAATCTACCATTAGAGCTTCTCACTCTACTTTATCTCACTAGCAAGCCAGTGGATCAATCTACCATTTTAGCTTCCAATCCTTGCTTTGATTCCCATCATCTAAAATGCAGAAGCCAAAACCTTTTCTTTGAATGGCAGCAAAGATTTGGATGTTTCCCCTTACAAGGATACATCTGTTTCTTTACTACCCTCTCAAAAAGCAACCCATTCCAGCACCTACCTTCCATCCTCACCCACAAAGATAAGCATAAATGAGAAACCTCCGCGTGATAACATCTGGAATTCCCCATGAAGGAACACAGGAGGATACCAATCCAAAAGCTTGCTCAAACAAGGAAAATATAGTGTGCATGGATGAGCATCTACAGGATGTTTACAACCAACGGGGCAACACTGTCACTGATGACGCTACCTTTCTCAGAAGAAATTCGATCCTCCAGCAAGCTTTCTTCTGCTCCAGTCCACGTGAAAGACTTAACCCATCTGATCTGGGAGAACTTGCATGCAATGTATTACACCCTATCAGCCTTCCAGATCTCCCAACTCTGAAATTCAGTGGCTATAGAGTTGACTGAATCATCCCCTCTGGTAGACTCCCAGGTGAGTCCCCATAGTAAGCTTCCTATTCCACACCCACTGAATCCAAACTTCCCTTCTCTAAGCAGGCTTTCAGGTACCAATGGGCAAAAACCAATGGCCAACTCCTATGAACCCTCCTAGTAATGCATTTCAGCAAAGTGTTGAGTATGAAGTGGATGCCTACAATGTGTGAGCATTGATGCATTTGGGCACAAAACCACATCATCTATTAAAGCTGTGAAAAAGGAATGGCGGCCAAAAACTAAGCAAAATAATGAAGGGGACGACCCAGAAATATACATAGCTGCTAATGAATATGAACAGATCTTATCAAGTATGCATAAAGAAATTGAAAACAATGCTTTAATAGTTTTAAACAAATTTGAAGCACTGGGGAAAAACAGCTCAGCTGATTCATCAAATGTGCCTCTCTCTAGTAATCTCACGTCTCAATGAAGTTCCAAGCTCTCATAATAATTCAGAGGTCGTTAAAATTAAGGGGAATGATTTCATTACTGCTCTGATATTCAGGAATTATCTCCTTTAATTGCATCTCCAGCTGAGCATCACTTTCTATCTTTTCCATCCAATGATTCTTCCTTTGCCAAAGGCCATGAATGCAGCCATATTCAGCCCACTTCAGATATTAATGAATCATCCCCTTCAATGGTATTATCAGGTAAGAACCACTCACTATCTCTTCCACCCTACAATTCTTCACTAGCTGAAAGTCATGAATGCAACCAAGTACAGACCAATTTGATTGAAACTCACGAGGTTGTTAACAAATATTCTTCTAACAGAAAAAGGACCTTTTAAAATTAGCATCAAGAAAAACAAGGTTTATAGCAAACCAGCCGCAGCAGCCTTAGAGAAGGCACCTAATGCCAAAGCCAAGACTTCAACATCTCTCTCCTCATGAATCTAGTCGCATGGAATATAAGGGGCTCTAATAGCCTAATCAAACATTATGAAGCTAGAAGAAATAAAAGTTATTCTCTTAATCTTATATGCCTAGTTGAAGCCAAGATCAATCAATTCCACTATTATTAAATCGTATTCAGATGAAGCTCCAAGATGATCCAAATAATTCCACTATTATTCAAGAAGAAGAAGAGACAATTGCTGACTACTCTCATCTCTCTATGGCCGAGGAAGCTTTCTACAAACAAAAGGTAGAGATAATACGGTGAAGCTTGCGGATCAAAATACTTCTTTTTTTCCCTAAGAAAGTGAAAGCTCGCAGATCCAGAAATCAAATCTTATCTATCCAGGACTTACATGGCAAAGATATGAGAACTACAGAAACGTAAAATCTTAATTAATTGATCATTTCAGAAATCAGTTGGGAACTATTAATTATCCTCCTGGAGCTGCTCAGCATGTCGCAAACATTATGCAAAGCATTCTCACATCCTCCCAATTCAGCTACTTAGCAGAAGAAGTTAACGAGGATGAAATTAAAGAAACTTTTCTCTCTCTTCACGATCATAAAGCCCTTTCAGATACAAATTTATTGGAGATTGCACTTTATACTATTGAAGAATAGAATAGGAAATATTAGAGAGCTTAATTAGCTTCCCTTTCTATCATTAATGTAAAGCTCAATCCCTAAGAAATAACGTAAAGCTCCAAGATCACTTGGGGGCAAGAAGAAGAAAGCTTGGAACACATATTTTAAATGTTCCTTCTCTCATGAAATTCGGTCAACAATCTATAATCTACATTTAATCTCCAAGAATAACCAAAGTTGCAAAGAGGAAGTTGATTGGCCTCTTGGTAGATTCAGCAAAAAAAGACTTTGTTAGCATTATACGCCAGCTAGCCTAGGCTATTGTGATTTATCACATATGGATGATAAGAAATGCCAAATTATTTAGAGGAATCTCCACCACTGCATTGTGTTATGACTAGGGAAGAAGATGACAGAAGTAGAAAGAAAAGAACCAGAATGTAAAACTGAAAAAGTATATTTTCCATCCCCTTACAATAATTTCTTTGACTCTATTTATAGGCTCAGCCCATGGCTCCCAATTCCAACTAATTTTCCCTCCCAACTACTTACTAACTTCCTGAATTCCTTCCCTAACTAACTCTCTTTCTGCTGTAACAGCTCAATAACTCTTACTTTCCTTATTTAGTAAGTTGTTAACAAACTAACAGCTAACTACCAACGGTCAACTTTCCTATCATAACATCCCCCTCCCCTTAAAGAACAGCCTTGTCCTCAAGGCTGAGAATTAGGGTATTTGATCTTCATCTCTGAACAATCAACCCAAGCTACATCTTCTGGAAAGGAGTTCTCCCATTGGATTAGCCATTGTTCAATAGTCTTGTTCCCTCTCTTAATGCTTCTTCTGTTCAATACAGTCAAGGGTTTAGGCTGTAGTGAACCTTCTGTGGTAACTGCTAGTAGGTTAAGATTAGCTGTCACCAAGGGACCCAACTTCTTTTTTAATAGCGAAACAAGAAATACTAGATGAAGTCTAGCCCCTGTTGGTAGCTATAGCTTGTAGGCCATTGAGCCAATCTTTTCTAATACCAGGTAGAGTCCACAGAATCTAGGAGATAGCTTCATATTCTTAGGTAGAGCCACTGAAACTTGCTTATAAGACTACAGCCTGAGGTAGACCCAATCTCCATCCAAAAACTCCCTTTCAGATCTGCCTTTGTCTGTGTATAGCTTCATCCTCTGCTGGGCTTGAATTAAGTTCTCCCTCAGCTGTTGAATGATGTTTCTTCTCTCTTGCAACATCTTCTACTGCTACCACTGCAGCTCGTTTATTTAAGCAAAAAGTAAGATCAGGTGCTTCTTGCCCAAAAACTACAAAATAGGGAGTAGTTTTTATGGCTGAGTGATACATAGTATTGTACCACCACGCAGCCAAGGTGAGCCAATTAACCCACCGTCTAGGATGATCTCCGATCATGCATATGAGGTAGTTTTCTATACATTTATTTAAAATCTCTGTCTGGCCATTAGATTGTGGGTGATAGGCAGTGCTAAGGCATAGCTGACAGCCTTGTAAGGTGAAAAGTTCCTACCAAAATTGGCTGGTAAACACAGAATCTCTATCGGACACAGTGGTGGAGGGAAGACCATGCAGCTTAAACACTTGATCAAAGAATACCTTGGCCACTGTCTTAGCAGTATAAGGGGGATATAGAGCCATGAAATGGCCATGTTTTGTTGCTTATCTATTACCACAAAGATCACAGTTTTGCCTTGAGAATTAGGGAGGCCATCAATAAAATCCATAGAGATATCACTCCAAATTCTGTTGGGAATACTCAAAGGTTGCAGCAGCCCTGGATACTTCACATTTTCACCCTTGAACCTCTGGCATACATCACATTCAGAGACAACCTTTGCCACTTCCTATTGCAGCCCTTCGCAGAAGAAGCTCTGTTGCAGCCTTTTTGTTATCTTACTAATGTCAGAATGTCCTCCTAAGGGAGAGGAATGGAACTCTTGGATTAGTTGCCTTCTAAGGTCTGACCTTCCTACTATCAATCTGCCATGGTATATTAATTTTCCTTGCTCCCAAGCATACCCAATATGATCTTTTCCCTGCTGAAATTCCTGTATCAGCTGTTTAATTTCCTTGTCTTCCTCCCAGCTAAGTTTCACCTTTTCCAACCATCCACTGGACACACAAGACAAAGCATGAAGATTAGCTACTGTATCTCCAGAACTGGTGAACTCCTCCTTCCTTGATAATGCATCTGCAGCTTGATTCTCCTTACTCCTCTTGTAGACTATAGCATAATCAAAGCCCAAGATCTTAGTTACCCATTTCTGCTGGAAAGGAGTGCCCACTCTTTGCTCCAGAATATACTCGAGACTTTGATGGTCAGTTTCAATGATAAAGTGCCTCTCCAACAGATAGCATCTCCATTTCAGCACTGCTAGGACTACAGCCATTAGTTCTTTTTCATACGTTGAAAGGGCTTGGTCCTTAGCTGCAATTCATTTGCTCCAATAGGCTATAGGGTGACCCATCTGCATCAGTACAGCTCGCAATTTTCCTACAATAGACAGTGGAAAGGAGAGCAGATCTTCACATAGTTCTAAACAAACCTTCGGTAATACCCTGTTATTCCCATAAACCCTCTCAACTCCTTGATAGTGGCTAGCATAGGCCAAGTACTTATAGCTTACAACTTTGTGGGTTCAGCAGCGACTCCTTTTTCTGACACCAAATGGCCGAAGTACTCTACTTCAGTCCTTCCAAACACACGCTCCTTTTAGCAAACAGCTGTTGTTGTTTCAGCCTTTCCAGAGCAATCCTCAAGTGTTGCAAATGAGCCTCCCATGACTTCCTATAGACTAGAATGTCATCAAAGAAGACTAGTATGAACTTTATTAAGAATGGTCTAAAGACTTCATTCATCAAACTTTGGAATGTAGAGGGTGCATTAGTAAGCCCAAATGACATGACTAAAAATTCGTAGTGTCCGTCATGGGTTCTAAAGGCAGTTTTTTCTATATCAATGGCCTTAACTCTGATCTGATGGTAGCCGGACCTCAAGTCTAGCTTAGAAAAATACTTGGCCCCACACAATTCATCCAACAACTCATCTATAACAGGTATGGGAAATTTATCATTAACAATGGCTGTGTTTAGTGCCCTATAATCTATACACATTCTCCATGTGCCATCTTTTTTTTTTTTAACTAAGAGCACTAGTGATGAATATGGACTGATGCTAGGCCTTATAATACCAGAATCCAACATTTCTTTTACCTGCTTCTCAATTTCTGCCTTCTGAAAATGAGGGTACCTATATGGTCTCACATTGGTAGGCTCGGCTCCTGGCTTGAGGGGAATGCAGTGGTCATGTGACCTGGTAGAGGGCAGTCCATTTGGTTCCTAAAAGACCTCTGCAAATTCTGAAAGTATGGCTTCCATCTCTTGAGCACAGCCTTCTTCTTCCTTATGGGCAGCAACCTGCAATGAACACAGCTGGGCTATGATCCCTTGTGGTTGCTTTTATGGATATTTCCCCATCTTCCCAGAGTCCACTACTCTAAATTTTTCCTTTCTTCCTCCCCTCAATAGGTGCTTTCTTCCTCCAAGAAAGAACTCCATACTCAGATTTCTGAAATCCCATTTGACTGGGCCCAACGTGGCTAGCCATTGAATGCCTAATACCATGTCACAACCCCTCAGCTGTAAGATCCTTACCTCAGCCTGGAATATAACTCCCTGCATCTCCCACTAGAAGTTCCTGCACCTAGCTGAGCTCTTTAATCTTATTCCATCAGCAACTACAACTGACAGTGGATCAGTTTCTTCCACTGCAGTGTCGGTTCTTTTTGCCACCTCATCACTCAAGAAGTTATGGGTACTCCCTGAATCAATTAAAATTATAATAAGCTTCTTCTTTGCATTCCCTTTTACTCTCATGGTTCTGTAAGAGATGGATACAGTGATTGCATTTAAAGAGATCTGCGGCTCCTCGTTATGAACCTGTTCTTCTTCTGTTTCTTCTCCTTCTTCAAATTTCTGTGTTACTTCCTCTTCATCCTCTTATATGGCATACAATTGTTTCTTGCTGCAAACATGACCCTTGGTGTACTTCTCATTGCATTTAAAACACAACCCCTTAGCCCTTTTTTCTTCTAATTCCCTTGTCATTTCTCTCTTGCATTGTTCTCCCCTGCTCACCTCCTTCTTTTCTCCAACAATTACAGGTTGTTTAGCCCCAATTCTTGTCTTCAAGATAGCTTCAATACTAGATTCTTGTAACTTTGCCAATCCTATTGCATTGATGATGGAGTTGGGCTTGAACATCAACACTCCAGATCTAATTTCCTCCTTAAGCCCACTTATAAAGCAGCTCAAAAAGGACTCAGGCAGGTTCTGAGTAGGAATTGGGCTCAAATCTTACTAACAATCCTTGTTTAAACCCCTCCCATGTGATGTGGTGATGGCACTTCTCAAACCACTGGAACCACTTCAGGGAAGAGCCTTCCAAGTGCAGTGCTACCAACTTCACTTTATCCCTATTGTTCCCAACATTGTACTCAAAAAATCTCCCACATTTATACAGTCACCCACTAGGATTCTCTCCATAAAATCTAGGAAATTCAATCTTGGCAATTCTTTGATGAAAGGGAAAAGAATAAGGCTGGGAAATTTCAGACATTAGGTGGTATTCACTGAGAGCCTAGAACTCTGTTGGAAGACCTCAGGTGCCTCTGGTTGCTGCCTTCTTGACCCTTTGCTGCCTTCTTGATGTGACTTCCCACATACATAGCTTGCCATTTGATCATATTTCATACTCATGGCTACAATCATTTCTTTGATATCTCCCAACTCCCTAAGAGATTACTTGATCTCCCCCATCTCCCTTGCATTCCTCTCACTGTTTTCCTTCAAGAGTCTAATAGCTTCCTCTATTTTTTTTTGCTTCCTGCGCTGCTCTAGTTCCTTCGGCCATGGTGGTTTCTTCCTCACAGCAGGCCAATAATCAACCTTTCCTGATACCACTGTTATGACAAA
The DNA here is from genome assembly GCA_035590655.1 of Pouteria glomerata. Lineage (NCBI taxonomy): Eukaryota > Viridiplantae > Streptophyta > Magnoliopsida > Ericales > Sapotaceae > Pouteria > Pouteria glomerata. The sequence continues at coordinate 8,706,404 of JAVXUM010000021.1, read as the reverse complement.
GGAAGAAGATGACAGAAATAGAAAGAAAAGAACCATAATGTAGAACTAAAAAAGTATATTTTCCATCCCCTTACAATGATTTCTTTGACTCTATTTATAGGCTCAGCCCATGGCTCCCAGTTATAACTAATTTTCCCTCCCAACTACTAACTTCCTAAATTCCTTCCCTAACTAACTCTCTTTCCGTTGTAACAGCTCAATAACTCTTCCTTTCCGTATTTAGTAAGTAGTTAACAAACTAACAGCTAACTACCAACGGTTAACTTTCCTATCGTAACACATTGAGTCTCTTAAGTACTACCAAGCATGAAGTCAGGATAAAATTCCCAATTTACTTGGATCGAGCTTACGGTTGTAAATATAGATCATTATAAAAATTTGGAGATTCCAAATTTTTGTTTAGATTATACTTAGGTCTTCATTTATCTCTTGACTTTGTATTATTTCTTCCATTAATACAAATCTATATTTACCAAAAAAAAAAAAGTGTAAAAAAAAAAATACATTTTAAAAATCTTTATTAACTAAAATATAAAAAAAAAAAAAAAAAAAAAAAAAAAGTGAGAGATTTTAAAGTTAAAAGTCATTTATCTTAAAGAAAACAAAGTTTCTAAAAACCAAAAGACTTGAAGGAGGGATTAATATGTGTAGATCACATTGTTCGGATTTTGAATGATGACTTTTTAGTTATTTTCTCAACTTGCAATATGTTTCATGTATGCTTAACGATGGACATGTATGTTCCTCAAGTGTGTGAAACTTTTCAAGTTCTAAAAAAGTTAAAAGTTAAAAAAAAAAAAATGTTCAACGTTAACCAGGGTACGTCATTGTTCAACTCATGTTTAATATAAAACATGATTCACTGCATCATCTTAAACCCCAATTTTTCACAGCAGTATATTAAGTTCAAACACAGACAGCTGCACGAAATGTATGAGATATGGTTTACCGAAGCTAGCTCACAGATGAATGTAATAATGTAATTTATGTACATGTACATAAAATTGATGTAATTATATCCAATACAAAGAAAATAAAATCAAAATCAAAGTTGCTTTTTCATGACGCATGGGAAATTAGGCACAGCAAAACAAAGCCAGTTTTACTCCCGTAAATGCAATCAATAAGGAATGTAAGCTTTACTTACCAAAAAAAAGGGCATGTAAGCTTAAAACACAACTGGAAAATAGAAAAGGGAAAAAAATGTAACTAAGAACGGTCATCTCAGAAAAGAACTTTAATGTTTGGAACTACTTTCTAACCTCCAACTCTGATTACAATTTGAAGTGCTCTTCTATCAGTAGTTTTAATCAACTGCCGAGAAACTAAGTGGATGCAAATTTAACTACAAACAGAAACAATTGTTGAACTAAATTGAACAACAAACAATTGTTGAACCAAAGTATAAACCTTGCCTGCTCACTAAGAAAATGTGCTGAAACAGAATTCAATGAATACGAACTTAATTTATAATCCCTTTGCATAGCCTGCATAATCAAAGAGGCACAATACAAACATATGAATTTAAGTTAATCTTTAAATAATACCATTAACCAAATTGAGAGAGCAAATAAAAAGAAAATCCCAAGGGCAAGGGGCAAAACCTGAAGCAAATCAAACTGAACTCTTCCCTCCACTGTTACTTCTTTACTTTCCCTTGTTCCATACTGTCTGTAATCCAGCAAATATTGGTCAGTCAAATACTTTCACAAGCCATAAAGAAAGCAACATTGAGAGAATTCACTAGCTGAAAGCAACATTGAGAGAATTCACTAGCTGACTAAAATTCCATTGACATGCCTGGAGATAAAATGCTTTTGCCATGCCAAAATTTTTAATTCCACAGTAAACCAATTTTTTCCAAGTGTGGACATGGTTTTTAAAATTCATTTTCTTTTTTCTTTTCAAGGTAAATAAAATTATATTAAAAGAAAATAAGAAAAGTTAATATACACATACTCGGGAGCATACCCCTGGAATCATACATAGGCATGGTAACAAAGCCAAGATATACAACAGTGAAGCAAATGGCAAATACAAAACCATGGATTAAAGAACACCCAGCGTAGATGGAGAAAGTTGCCAAGCACAAACCAAATGGAGATTTCTAGCCGAGGAAGGAAACCCAATGCAATCTCGTAGCTTCATGCAAACCGAATCCATAATCATCGAAATCAAAGAAGTCTCACTCTAAGCCAAACCCCCATGCCAACGGGAATTCCTTTCATGCCATAAATAGTAAATAGTAGCAGAGAAGGCAAGCCTACCAATAATGGACAGGGGCGAAGAGCTGTTGAAGATGTGGCAAGCCCAGTCTTTCATAGCTATCCATGCAAAGGATGGGGGGGAAGATCACACTTACCCATAATAGTATGCCAAACTTGGAAGGAGAAAGGACAACTAAAGAACAAGTGGTTGAGATCTTCAATATCCGCACCACACATATAACAACTCATCTGCCGGAGGATACCAAATGAACATAGACGATCCTGAGTAGATAACTGGTTTTGCAAAGCTAGCCATAACATGAATGAGTGCCGAGGGACATGATGTTTGAACTAAACAAGACGAAACCAATCCACCCGTGGAGAAGGGCTACGAAGTGACTCTCAGGCGACCTTAACAGAAAAAGTATGAGACCCTTCCCATACTACATTGTCCATACGGGAGCAATCGGGCTGGGGCAAGGAAAGCGTTTCCTCCATCAGCTCAATAAGGTCATTTGAATTTGTAGTAGGCCATGACCAACTACCATTAAAGATAATGGAGCTAACCAAAGCATCCTTAGTCAAGCCAAAGTCATAGATTACCCGTGCATGAGGGGAAGAACAGATGGGGCCTCAGGGCATCCAAGCATCAAACCATAGTGAGTTAGAAGAGCCGTTTCCAACTACCACCGAAATGAATCCTTTAACCTTGTCCCAAAGCTTCAATACCTTCCTCCATGTCCATGAACAATTCCAAGGGACTTTAGCTACCCAAAATTGCTCCTTACAAAGTAAGTTCTCTTTAGTCCAAGAAGCCCGTAAAGAGTTTGAACAAGGTTGACAGAGAAGCCAACTGTAGCGGGTCATGGAGGCCAAATTCCAATCTTTAATCTTCTTTATTCCGAGACCTCCCACCTCTTTAGGTTTTGAAACTTCAGTCCATGCCACTTTAGCTACATGTCTTCGTAAGGAAACACCACTCCAAAGAAAGGCCAAAAGAGAACTCTCTGGAGATTTAATAATTTTTGCTGGAAGCACAAAGTGAGAGCTCCAAAAGGCTTGAACACTAAAGAGCACTGATTGAATTAATTGGAGGCGCCTAGCAAAAAAACGAGAACCGGTTGGTCTAGGACTTAATCCTCCTCAAGATCCTATCCTCCAAGTCACGGCAATCCGAGGCTTTAAGCTTGGTGGAGATGAGAGGCTTTAAGCTTGGTGGAGATGAGAGGGACTCCCAAATAATGGATTGGCAAGGAGCCCAAGGAGAAGGCCATAAAGCGCACCAGCTCCTCTTGCACAAGACCATCAACCCCTAATAGGAAAATAGAACTCTTACCCGCATTAGGCTGAAGGCCAGAGAGAGAAGAGAAGGTAGAAAGAGCATCCTTTGCCACTGATAAGGAATCCAAGTCACCACGACAAAATATCATCAGATCATCCACAAAGCAAAGATGTGTGAGCTTGGATCTCTGACACTGCCAGTGGTACTTGAAAAAAGAGGAAGCTTGGACTTTCATGCGCAAAATGCGCAAGAAAACCTGCATACAAATCACAAATAAATAAGGAGAAATGGGGCCGCCTTGCCGAATACCTTTCCTTCCTTCAAAGAAACCCGCAAGCTCACCATTGATGGAAACCGAGTACTTAGGTGTAGTGACACATGCTTTGATCCAACCAATAAATCTAGAAGGGAAGCCGAGCAATTGCAAAGAGCCCCAAAGAAAATCCCACCTGACAGAGTCTAAGGCCCTCATGAGGTCCACTTTGAGTATACATCTACGAGAGGGGGAGGAAAGGTGAAATCCACGAACCAACTCCTGCGCCAAAAGAATATTGTCACCAATATGCCTTCCATGTACAAAAGCAGCTTAAGCCTCATTAATAATGGAGGGGAGAACCAGCTTTAAGTGATTGGCAAGAAGCTAGGTAATGCACTTATAAATAGTGTTGCAGCAAGAAATCAGGCGAAAAGTCCTTCAATCTTGAAGCGTTTGGCACCCTAGGAACAAGGGCAATAATGGTGGAATTGGATTCCTTAAGAAGAATACCTAAAGTGAAAAATTCCTTAACAGCAGCTATGACATCCGAACCAACAATACTCCAAGTTTTTTGAAAGAAGAAAGAATTAAAACCATTGGGGCTTGGTGCTTTTTTAGGATGCAAACTAAACATTGAGTCCTTGATCTCAGAATCTGAGAAGTCATTCCCAATCATATCAATTTGAGAAGGTATGAGAGAGAGATTCACAAATTCACTCAACACCTCAACTCCCCCATAAGGAGTACTACAAGTCGAGCTAAGCAAATTCTTATAGAACTCCACCACTGAACAAGCAATATGTTCCTTCTCCCGAAGCCAACTACCATTCTCACCTTGAATGCACAAAATCTTATTCACATTATGCCTGGCCTTGATAGAATTAAAGAAATAGGAAGAATTTTGATCACCTTCTTTGAGCCATTGTACCCTACTCCTCTATTTTGCATAGCTCTCCATACCACGGCAAGCAAAAGAGAGTCGGCTAGCACAGTCTTTCTCCATAGCAATGAGCTCAGGGGTGGCACCACCAGAAGCTATGGAGATTTGTATGGCATCCAATTCATTCCTTAAGGATTCTATAGGAGCATAAATTAGCTTATTCTTCTTCCTGCTCAGATCTTTTAAGGCAATTTTGAGAAGCTTCAGCTTTTTATACACCCTAAACACGGCACATCCCTCCACAGGAGTGCTCCAAACCTGCTCAACCAAAGGAAAAAACTCCTCAAATTCAGCCCAGAAATTAAAGAATTTGAAAGGCCTCCTAAAAACCGAAAGTGAAAGGCCAAGGTCCACAATAACAGGGGAGCGATCCAAGAGCCCAAAAGGAAGAAAATCAACAGTGGCATTGTCAAAGTGGTTAAGCCAATTAGAATTAATCACAGCCCTATCCAATTTTCTTAAAATATGCCCATCTTCCCTGGAATTATGGCAAGTATAAAGTAAACCTCCAAATCTTCCCTGGTTAGGCCAATCCACACAACCTCCCTGCCTCTCATGCCGAAAACAAATGGCATTAAAATCACCCATGGCAATCCACGGCATGGAAAAAAAAGTTGCGGCTGTCTCCTTTAATTAGACCATAAATGCCTTCTTGCATTGATGTCATTTAATCCATAGATAAAAGAAGCCACAAACATCTTACCTGGATGCAAAATGGTGAAAGTGAGATAAAACACCTGGTCAGTTAAGGAGATAGTATCTACCTAGAGTGAAGAGGGATTCCACCAGACCCATATCCTCCCCGAACCAGCACCTTCATAAAAGTTTATATATTTCCATCCATTCAACAAGTGGAGCTCAAGCTTCTCCTTATTACATGGCTTAACTTTAGTCTCGAGCAAAGCAACACAAGACAAATCATTAGCTCGAATAAAATTACGAACCTCCAATTGCTTCATGGGGTCACTCAAGCCCCGAATGTTCCAAGAGGCTATCTTAACCATAGAGCTCAAGAGGAATGAGAGCTCGGGGTATCACCAAACCCCTCCTTTTTCTTCCTACTCTCCCATCTCTTGAGAGTTTTCTTATTCTTCTTTTCAAGTTCATCTATTACATTGAGCTTTTGGAAAAGAGGATTATTTAGTGGAACCGAACCACAATCAGAAAGGGGAGTAGAAGCATCTTCCAAGCCACTAACTAAGGGCAAGTTTGGAATTTTTTATCTAATGCATATTTGCACAGCTTCATTTGGTGCAAGGGCCTAATGAGACAAAAATAGCCAAATGGCCTTCTCCCTTTAAATTCAGTCCTCTTTGCCATATGGAATTCCACTCACCTAGCCTCATCCAAACTCTCAGCCACTAGAGAAAGGAAAGACAATAAGTGATACAAACAATGTCCAAACAAACTTCAAGACCAAAAATTAGGACGTGATAAAAAAAATTCACATTTATAAACAGATGATACAGGCTAATACAATATCGCATCAGTACTGTGTTAGCATGTATCATGGCCATTATGTCAACTGATATGACCTGTCAAAACCAAAAAGAAGAAATATAAACACACACACAGAGTTGAGAATTCAAGCACAACCAAGGACTTGACAAATTGAGGAGATAAATAAAAATGAGCACATTCAAATAAACATGCATGAACTAGATTTGGTACCACCAATTATGTATTCCAATAGCTATTGAATTACATTTGATTCTTATTAATTATTTATTGTAGTGGCATTTTAAATTCTTCTAGGCAATCAAATTGAGACAAGTTAAAACCCCGAGCCGCGTGTAACGAATGTTAAGGCCCACTACAGAAGTGTAAACAACGGATCTTGAATATATTTGTAGGAAACAAGAGCTCAATTGCCACCTCTTTGGGCAGCCCTTTTGGAGGAGCATTCCTGATCGTTACATATGATATCAGAGTCAATCTGTACATACAACCATATAGGTTCGAGAGCACTAAACCGCAAGATAACTTTGGTGATGGTGCCTGCAAGCCCCTTAATGATTGTAGGGCTTCACAAGGATGCAAAGTGTTAAAGGGGGAGAGATTGTGACGAGCCTAACCCGTGGGTGGTGTGTGTTGAGTCCCACATCAAAAAAATAATTAGGGACTTTTGGCACATACGTAGCAATTATGAACTCAATTATCAACTCTTTGGCTAACCTTTTTGGGGTGCTCCCCACATATAGCATGAGAACCCCCTACACACGAAACCATGTAGCCTCAAAGGTACTACATCGCAAAATTCACTTCAATTATGGTGCCAGGAAAGCAACTTGTGATTTGAGGGTCGGAGGCCTCATGTTGGGAGTTGTTAGAACCCCGACCTACGTGCTGTGTTAAGTCTCTAAACAATAAGGAATTAGGAGAGAATTGATTTTAATGAAATGGTATTTTTTAACATTTAGAATGAAATAAATGGCAAACTATAGATTTTCAAGGATACCACTGCAGCAACTAGAATCTTTGATTAGTCAATTTCCTATTCTGTAGTTTTCTGATTTTGCGATAATTGATTCTCGGTACCTAGAATAGTGAAAGGAGCTTCTCTTCCTTTCATTATATATAGGTTGTATGTTTGATCATTAAGGAATAACAGATTTATTTTTCATTGTCAAAAACCTACATGGTATCAAAGTAGGTCACTTGCTGATCCATCCTAGTCTCATCGATTGCAGCCTAAGTTGCCTCATTGATCGATCACAGTCATCACCAATCTTCATCAACCTTTACCTCATCGGTTGTCACAGTAATCGTCACTATTGATTGATCATCATCATTGTTGCCATCGCAATCATCGACTCTCTTCTTCGTTGTCGTCAATCCATTTCATCATTGTTGCTACAATTATCGGCACTTCATCGTCATTGGGACCTACAATTTCGGTACTTCATCGTCATTGGGACCTCTAATCGTCATCGGCATCGACACTTCATAGTCAATCACTGGCACTTCATCACTAGACTCATCATCGCAATTCATCGCTGCCAATCCACCTCTTCTTCAAAACCCTAGCCAGCGATGTAGTCTATCTCTCTCACAATCTATCTTTTCATCAATCAGCCCTTTAGTGACAAGCTTTTACCACCGACAAAGCTCTCTGCTACCTCTAATCATTAGATGACAAAATACGAGATGACAATGACTTAGCAAAGCCAATCCTCCTCCGAAGTCACCTCCCATCCAAAAATCTCAGCCGCAGGCAGTAATGGATGATCAAATAGCAGTCTTCTGCCATTACAAGGTCCAAACTAAATGGACAAAATTGCCATCAATGGTCACAATTAGTAATGATGTTCATTTACGAAAAGGGAGGAGATGATTATCTCACCGGAGTAGCAGCCCCATCAAGCCAAGAAGATCCAAAGTACAAAACATGGAATTTGGAAAACAATATGGTGATATACTGGCTAATCAAGTCAATGACAAACGAAATAGGAGAAAATTTCCTATTATATAAGAGCACAAAGGAAATCTGGGATGCAGCTAATGAAACACACTCTAACTTTGAAAACTCATTCGAACTGTTCGTAGTTAAAAGTGTTCTTCACGATCTACACTAAAGAGACCTAACAGTCACTCAATACTTCAGCACACACACAAGAAATGGCAGCAATTAGACATGTTTGACAAATATGATTGGAATTGTCCAAAAGATGAAACCAAATACTGAAAAATTAATGTAAAGAAAACTTAGTAAGTTTATGTTTGGCCTCAACAAGGATCATGATAAAGTTCGAGGAAGAATCATGGAGCTAAAACCACTACCTAGCATTCGAGAGGCGTTTTCAGAAGTCCGCATGGAAGAAAGTCGAAAGAATGTGATGATGGGACCATCAACTACTGCTCACAGCCCTGAAGTATCTACACTCAAGGTTCAAGGCCTTCAAATTCAAACTAGAAACAACAGACCAAGAAAAGGACAATCTTAGTGTGATCATTGTCGGAAGCCCAGTCACAACAAAGAGACTTGTTGGAAGATCCATGGAAAACCTGCTAATTGGAAGCCCCCACATCCATCCAACAAGAGAGAAAGTCATGGAAATCTAGCCTCTTGTGATGAGAACCACACACGGCCACAACAAAATTTATTCAGCAAAGAACAAATGGAGGTTTTGCAAAAAATGTTCAATAAGCAACAATCCTCTGGTACCTTAGTATTTGGAACCAGATCCTTGGCTCACAAAGGTAATTTTTTAAATGCTCCCAGTGCAACAAGAGAGAAACTAAGCCCATGGATTGTGGATTCAAAAGCCTCCAAACGCATGACTGGAGATGCAAGGATTTTTAATACTTATTGTCCCAATCACGGAAATTTTTCGATTACAATAGCCATCCCAAGAGTAATGAGAACAGGTTATGTGATTATATCAAAGAACCTCACCCTAAACTCCTTCCTACTAATCCCGAATTTAGATTGCAATTTACTTTCTATTAGCAAACTCACTCGACCTTAACCGTGTTACTAAATTCTTCTCAAACTCGCGCGAATTTCAAGACTTGAATTCAAGGAAGACGACTAGCAATGCTAAGATGTGCTCAGGGCTCTATATCCTCAAGGATGGTGATATTTCGGAACAACAAACTCACAAGGCAGATTCAAACAAGACAAACCATCAGTCTACAAAAATTTCTTTTTCTGCTTTTCTTTTCAATAATGATAGTGTAGCTATATTATCGCACTATCGACTAGATCATCCAAATTTCTTGTACCTTCAGAAGCTTGTTCCTTCATTATTCAACAACAAGAGTCTCAAAGATTTTCAATGTGAAATTTGTCAATTCGCTAAGCATGCCCGCAACTGTTATCGAATTCAACCTTACAAAAAAATGCCATCCATTTTCAATGATCCATAGTGATATCTGAGGACTTACACGTATCAAAAATATTACCGGGACTCGTTGGTTTATTTTATTTGTGGACGATCACACTAGGATCACTTCCGTGTTTCTCGTGAAAGGAAAATCAAAGGTTGGCACTGTGATTTAAAACCATAGTTTGAACTTTGAACTCTACACTCAACTAAATCTAAATCAAACTAAATAAGTGATCCCACATAGAGCGAGACCCACTTTGGCAACCCAAAACAAAAATAATCAAACTGCTTTTGACATAAAAATTGAGAAAGGCTAAAAATTATCACTGTTGACTTGAAAACACCTAATAATCTTTTAGTCCATTTTGAAAGTAGGAACCTGTGAAATAACACTCCTAGTATTGCCCTCCCTCAGGTTAAAATTTCCAAAACCTCATTATATGCATTTTGCACCAACTTTCTGACCCTAAAATAAGTCCTTTCTCAAGTAAAAATTTACAAATCCTCATGATATGTATTTTACACCAACTTTTTGACCTTAAAATAAGTCCTTTTGTGCAATTCTATACCTAATCTGCAATTCACAGTGCCCTCAATAAATAAGGAAAAGAACTTGGAAAAGGCTATTATCCCTCTGTTAGTAGAAAAAAGATCATTCACATATAGATATACCTAAAAACACCCACACGAAACATCAATTTATATATCAAAAAGCAACATATGATGCACACTTAGGCAATTAAATGTCAAAAGGCTCCAATCTATTCAACTAATATGATTATATAAGCTTAAGTGAAACATAATGTATAAATGTACAATTCCAAAAGATGCTAAAGTTTTGAAGGTTATTTCTAATGGACAGTGGCCTTGGCCCTATTCTTCTACATGGGAGCTAAGAGATAATTTCATAGTCAATCCACCAAATCATCCTCCTCGATCTGGGAAAATGGATAAATACATATGGACAGCTTCCAAAAATGGGCTCTATTGTGTGTCTTCTACCTTGGAAGCTCTTAGAAATCATCATTCCAACATTGTGTGGCATAAGTTGCTCGTGTTTGCAAAGCATATACCCAAGCATAGCTTCATTTTGTGGCTTGCCATAAGAGGTATGCTCAATATGAAGGGCAAATATCCTCTTAGGGTATTTATGTTGATTCCACCTGTGCTCTATGTGGTTCCAAAAAGGAGTGCCTAGAACATCTATTTTTCTACTACGTAATCCAGTGAAATCTAGAGTTCAGTATGTCAATTGTACTCTATCATCAAAGACAAGCAAGCATGGAAGGATGAAACCGAATGGACCTAAGGCAAATTTAGTGGGAAAATTTTCGCAAATGTACTTAAAATACAAAAATGAATCAATAGTTACTATTTTCACTTATGAATATAAAAATATGGGTTTATTTGTTGTCATGTCCTTATCATGTCGTGTTTGGATTTCTTTTCACAAATTATTATGAAATTATCAACATATCCATCTTGCGGTGTCACATCCATATTTAATAGAACTAAACTAAGTTAAGAAGTGATCTAACTCACAAACTACTACAATTTATATAAAGGTCTCCAAAGATCTTGCAAGAAATAAAATTTGAGTAAAATAATAAAGGCCAAAATGAAATTTTGAATTGGAAATCAAATGAAAGAAGAAAATACCATAACATGGTTTCCAGAAACATATCAATCAACTCAAAACACAAAAAGAGCTCTTCAAATCAGATGTGCCCATTGTGTATAGCTAGAAATTTTCCATTCATACAAAAGGCTAAACAATTAAATATTAAGCTCATTATAGGTGATTTAAATCAACCACATGAAAGAAAAAAAAAAAAAAGTTGAAGGGATCAACAGTATAACACGTAACCTTGAAGAAAAAGATGTATCTTTGACACGAACCCTGCTATTTCTGATGCGACCAAGAATTGAAAATTCCGGTATTCCCAAGACCTCAGCTCTCTACAAGAGAAAAGAAAATCTAATGAAATTAAGATGGTCACTAACAAGAAACGTTGTATATTGCCAATTTTCACACAAAACCAATAACAACTAACAAAAAACTTTGATGATTATGATGTAGGTAGAAAATATAGAGAATATTCAATAACCTGAATGAGATAGGGCAAGTCAAATTTGCAGATGTTATATCCAATTATAATGTCGGGATCCACTTCACGGATGAAGTCCTGCATACAAACCTTTCTTAAGTGAATCTACAAAAGTATGAATACTGAACTAGGGATAGATGCCCTTAAAAAGTAATAATATGCCATTTAGTTAATATGTTGGCACTCACTGCATGAACAACCAACAAAATGCAAATAGAATCATTTTTGCCTCATCACAATCAATCCAGAATCAAGTCAAGGGTTCAAGTAGTGAATAAGCAAACCAGAGGTAAGCAAACCAGAGGATAAATGATAAATCCTACACCTTTCCACGTAATTCAAGAAAGAAAGGAATAAATAATTGGCATGTGTACATGGATGCGTTTTAAGAGAAATGTCTCTCTAACTGTGAAAATCAAATTTAATTGTATTATCAAATCTTATCCCACCAATGTTCTTGGTGCCAAAAAAAAAATAATAACAAATGGAAGATCCCACTAAATTGAATTGCGTCCATGAATCTAAGAAATAGTGAGAACTCTTAATCTCTCTAAATGTCTCTCAACTCGAAAATCTAGGATTTGAATTGATGTCTTGTCCTTCATAATAGTATTAATGTCTTCTTGTCCCATTAAGAACTAATGTTTTCTACAAGGAAAAAGAGAAAAAAAATAGAAATTCAAATATTAAAACATAATGATTTCATTTTATACTACAATCTTTTACCAGTTAGTGAGTTCTTTGAGGACGCACTCCACCTACATTAATTATTTTATTCACTATGCCTCAGGTATATCATTAAAAATACTAATAATTGTACTACTTACCCTCCAAGCTAGCAGCACTTCTCTTTCTGTATCAAATGACATGACATCAACACCTACTATTGGTGAGCATGACTTAAGGGTCATGACATTCCGAATAAATGGTTGGTCCTGTCCTTGCAAGGTAACTAGATTGGCCACCTAGAACAAAATAAGAAATCTTCCATCAACAACATAACCACCACTTTCCAACTGGTTGCATTTGACTTAGAGTAAATTTGAATCGATGATGGATAAATAAAAAATCCAACCTGAATAACAGGATCATGGGAAGGCTCAGGAAAATGACCTTTACGACCAGCACACTCAATGTCAAAGCTCAATATGCGGAAAGGAGCCATTTTTGAGAACTCTCCTTCTGGGGCATAACTGATCAATTCTGAATAGCTAACAGAAAATGTTAAGAAATTAACGTATTCTCATAGGGAAAGACTCCATAACAGGTGAATACTAGCACAAAATGTTAAGAAAATAACTTATTGTTATAGGGAAGGGCTTGATAACAAGTGTAGAGGATGCAATGTGCTCCCTACATGAGGATACAAGCAATCAAACTCTAATTGGCAGAAGGACAAATTCTTTCCTGACTTCTTATATTTTCCAGCAGGAACTTCAATCCAATTACCACCAACAATGCCGCAGTCGATCATGAATCGAAGAGCAAAGAGAACATTACTTTCATACGTCATAAAGCTCTTCATACCAAGACCATCGATTTGTATTCCTCTATCAAGGATACCTATCATGTTTCAAAAAATATAAATGAATAGAAAAATGCAATCTATAAACTGCTAAAACAATCAGAGATCAATGTACCACACTACAAAAATGACATGCAAACTAGCACAATGCTATATCTGCTTGATCTTTACATAGATACTTGTCCTATCTTTTCAAAGTAAGGTGCAAATACAACAAAGTGGACAAGATTCAGGGCCACCAAACCATGAATCAGTTATATGTGCAAGACCAATAGCTAGGAAACCCAATCCATCTGCCTGAGACACGTATGAGAAACGCTATACAAAATTACTAGGCAAAAAAAAAAAAAAAAAGCATAGCAAGAGAATGAGATTGCCAACAGCAGCCACACATTAAGCATCATGCACAAAGTATGCAATCAACCACTCAATGCTCCCCGTATTTTTGAACCCAGACAACAACATTCCCCCATCCCCATAAGTTAGAAGAGAAACGAAATTGTGTATAAAGAAGAAAAATAAAAATAATAAAAAGAAGAAAAATGGCAATTAAGCAAAAACAGTCAACGGACGTGAATCATTTGATTTGTAATAAGAAACTAAATCAAAATAAAAATTTGAGTTCGGAAAAACAAATTTTTACCACGACAACTGGTAACCATCGTCGGTAATGCAACTACAATTTTGAGGAAAGGCTGAGAATCCTGCTGCTGATAGTACATAATGCTTCTTTTCTGAAGCATTTCTATACGGCGAATAAACTTAGGAACCTTACTGTTCCGATTCACCTCCCTCATCCTGCCCTGAAAAATTAATACAGCTACCATTTTTTAACAAAAATTTAATCATGCATACACTGAAACAGGTAGATAAGAAGCATATACACACAGAAAGAATAATACATACGTTCAAGTTGTAAAAAGAAAGTACCTCAAGGATTTGATGAAAACGGGAGATATCATCCGGACCCATTCCTGGAGGGCAGCTGATGTAGAAATATGGTTCAAATCCATGAACATGGCAGCAAATGCTATGTCCTAACCAATAACCATATAACCATTGCTAAGACTTGCATCAGACATTTAATCAATAAAACCAAAAAATGACATGAGCCTATGACTACTCCAGTCCAACTTGACTTTGTTAAGAGAAGTACAATACGCTTTTTTATGCTTTTTTCTCTTACTTTCCTTTTTGGCTCATAAAAGCATGACAAATGTGCTAAATAATAATTTTTTCCATTGAAAATGTCTGTAAGACTATCAGTTATTTTAGTCAATTTAAAATAATGTCCTCAACAGACTCAATTTAATTTTAACCATGAAATATTCTAGACAATTGCCACATGCCAAGAAAAATCAATTTTATAATTGATATAAAATGATGTAGCAGAATTAAGTTTGTGAGATTCAATATGAAAGGCATGATATATTGTTACATAATGTACCAAAAACACATCCATGATATCTATAAGCGTGTAGACTATTTCAGCAACTATTCATGTGGATTTGACTGCATCAAATTCAGACAGTGCCCAATTTGATAGAATCAAGTTTTGGGCAGAAGAAAATTAAGGTTTTTCTCCCAATACCTAAGACACGCTACCAAATGGTTAGGACAATCTAACATTACGCATGTAAATTTTTCAAACTTAATGTTTTACACAGCTTTTCAGAGAATCAATTTAGTTTCATGCCTGGGAGATCGACCATGGAAGCTATCTTCCTATTGAGGAGGTTAATGGAACATTTTAGAGAATGTCAAAAGGATTTACATATGGTGTTCATTGATTTGGAGAAGGCTTATGATA
>JAVXUM010000021.1:8651803-8664625 GCA_035590655.1 Pouteria glomerata | reverse complement strand
GTTTTGGCATGGGCTCTTGATCACATGGTACAAACAGTCAATTATTTATTTAATGCGATAACATCTAATTCTTTATTAATTAGGGGAGTATAACTATTGGGAAATTGACCAATTCTCTAGGAAAAACAACAAATGTTATAATTAACACGGAGGCAATTTTTTGCGGGTGGTTAAAGGGAAGTGTATTGGAAGGACTGGTGCATTTGAACTAAAAATGAAGTGTTTGAACTGAAAATGAAGTGTTTCCTTTCATTAAATTGGATTTATGGATGGATACTAAAGTAGGTGGATTGGGTTCTTTTAACATCTCTTCTTTTGTAGTTAGGAGGGTAAAAAATACGAGCTTCTAGCGTCGTTTAGGGATGTTAATGTGCCTTTAATGTGTATCTAATCATAAGATATGTGAACAGTCACCCATTTATATGAAAAGTCACCTTGTACTTCTATAAATATCTACACACAAACCTAGTTTGGTGTGTGGTATTGAGCACAGTTAATCTCAATATTCAACATGGTATCAGAGCGTCAACTCTGAATCCCTGAGAGTATCAATTGTCTACTATTCTAAGTGTCTACTGTGAACCAAAGTTCACATTCAAACAATTAAGTCCGGAGGCCCTCTCGTTACCGTCAAAAGGGTAGAAATACCTCCTTTGTTGGCTGGCTCAGTTCGTGACCTATCTCAAACAAGTCGCCGAATCAGGCGATCTTCGTCGGAGACAGCGTCATCGTTGGATGTCCTACACGCGCCGTCAGCTTCCTTGCGCGTGGGCTTCACGCGCCACTTCCGTGCAGCGCGTGTGACACGCCTGTGTCGCCTCCGGTTGCTCACAGACTGCTCATCCATCTCTGGCGAGCCCCCAGTTACTATTCTCTTATTGGATTTTTGAACTTTTTGGGTCTAGTAATAGTCCAGTTCACTGTTCTACTACTCCTTATCAGTTGCAGTGTTAATTGGATCAGCGGCAATGTTAAATATTCTAGTACCGTTTATTTGGTTCCAATGGTACGTATGGTCTCTTCAGATTCCTCTACTAGCAAGCATCCACAAACTGTAACTCTTCCTAAAGAAGAGTATTCAAGATTCTACAGTATAAGAAAGCTCGTCAGACCTCTTGTCTTTCTTCTAGCTGTGTTCAACAAGGTACCCTATGGATTATAGACTCTGGTGCTTCCAATCACATGTGTGAAACATCTTCATTATTTTCTGGTATCTAATATTCTACCACTCTCTTCAGTTACATTAGCTAATGGGTCAACTATTACAATCAATTGTGTTGGTAATGTCATTCCTTCTCATTCTCTTTCTTTATCGTCAGTATTTTATGTTCCTTCTTTTCATTTTAATTTTATGTCTGTTAATCAATTTACCAAGCATCATAATTGTTCAGTAACTTTCTTTCCTAATTCTGTTGTTATAAAGGATATGACGACAGGGGAAAAGATTGGTGGAGGGCATGAAGCTGGAGGAGTCTACTATCTTGATACTGAGGTACCTAGAGGTAGTTCTGCAGTAGATTCCCCTTTAGAAATTCATTGTCGTCTTGGTCATCCGTCTTGGAATAAGTTGAAATGCATGGTTCCCAGTTTACATCATTTATAGTTTTTAAATTGTGAATCCTGTCAGTTGGGAAAACATCATCGTGTGCCTTTTACTTCAAGAGTCAATAACAGATCATCGAGTTCATTTTCATTAGTTCATTCAGATGTTTGGGGTTCTAGTCGAGTTACTTCAAAATTGGGATTTCGGTATTTTGTCACATTTGTGGATGATTTTTCAAGAATGACATGGCTTTATTTGATGAAAGATCGTTCCGAGTTGTTTTCTATTTTTCAAGCTTTCTGTGTTGAAATTAAGATTTAGTTTGATGTATCTATGCGAATTCTTCGTAGTGACAATGCAAAAGAATATTTTTCAAAATCCTTTGCTGATTTCATGATCTCTTCTGGTATCCTCCATGAATCTTCTTGTTCCTGTATTGCACAGCAAAATGGAGTAGTTGAATGAAAAAATTTGCTCCTTGTTGAAACAGCTCGGTATCTACTTTTTCAAACGCATGTCCCCAAAATATTTTGGAGTGATGCTGTTTTAACTGCATGTTATTTAATCAATCGCATGCCCTCTTCTGTGCTTAAAGAATTAACTCCTCATTTTGTAGTGTTCCTCAACAAACCTTTGTTTTCTCTTCTACCTCGCATTTTTTGATGCGTTTCATTTGTTTATCAGCTTGCCCTTAGGGTTGATAAATTGCATGCTTGTGCTCATAAGTGTATCTTTTTGGGTTGTTCTAGATTACAAAAGGGGTACCGTTGTTATAGTCCTTCTCTTAACCAATTTTTTATTTGTGCAAATGTCACTTTTTTTCAGTCTACCCCATTTTTCTCTCAGTCCTAACTCCTGTCCATCCTTGATGAGAGTCTTCCTTTTCTTATTATTCTGGTTGACTCTAATCATCATAACTCTTTGAGTCCATTTAGTCATTTGTCTTGTCCTGACTTGCAGTTTTACAGTCGGTGTCGAGAAGTGATTGCTCCACCTCCTGCTTTCAGTGCTCCACCATCGGCTTCTCCTATGCCGCTAGCTCTTGTAAGTAATTTAGATGTTCCTATTGCTCTTCGAAAGGATACACGTTCTTGTACTTCCTATTCCATTTCACATTTTGTATCTTATGATGCATTATCACCCTCCTATCGTTCATTTCTAACATCTTTACACTCTGTGTCTATTCCTAAGACTGTCTTTGAAGCACTTTCTCACCCTGGATGGCATTCTGCTATAGAAGATGAAATGTCTGCTCTCCAAGCTAATGATACTTGGGAACTTGCTTCTCTTCCTTCTAATAAGTCTGTGGTTGGTTGTCGTTGGGTATATACAGTTAAAGTTTAGCCTGATGGTACTGTGTACAGGTTAAAGGCACGCTTGGTTGCAAAGGGATATACTCAGATTTATGATATGGACTTCTCTGAGACGTTTTCTCCTGTTGCGAAACTTACATTTGTTCGTCTTGTTATCTCTCTAGTTGCAGTCTATCATTGGCCTCTCCATCAGTTTGATGTGAAAAATGCCTTTTTGCATGGTGATCTTGTTGAGGAAGTATATATGGAGCAACTTCTTGGGTTTGTTGCTCAGGGGGAGTCTGGACTAGTTTGCAAACTCAAGAAAGCATTATATGGCCTAAAGTAGTCTCCTCGGGCATGGTTTAGCCGATTCAGCACTATTGTCACTGAATTTGGCCTTGTTCGGTGTGGAGTTAATCATTCGGTCTTTTACCGCCATTCTTCTAAAGGACGAATTTGGCTGCTTGTGTATGTGGATATTGTTTTCATAGGAGATGATTCTCAGGGTATTGCTGATCTAAAGATGTTTCTTCAAAGTAAATTTAGCACGAAAGATTTGGGACCACTGAAATACTTCTTGGGAATTGAGATTGCTCAATCACGTATGGGTATTTCTCTCTCAAAGAAAGTATGTTCTTGATTTGTAGACCGAGACAGGTATGTTGGGTTCTAAACCTATGGATACTCCAATGAAAGTTGGTTGCTGATTAGGGAGAGTTGTTGCAGGAAACTAGTCAGTATCGGAGGTTAGTTGGGAAACTAAATTACTTGACCGTCACTAGACCTGACATATTATTTGTTACAAGTGTTGTCAGCTAATTTCTTGGTGCACTTTGCACTTGTCACTGGGATGCAGTCATCTGTATTTTGAGGTATCTAAAAGGTGCACTAGGACGTGGTCTATTGTATCAAGATAATGGTCATACCCTTATCTAAGGGTATACAGATGCAGATTGGGCTGGTTCCTCATCAGATACACGGTCCACTATTGAATATTATATCTTTGTGGGAGGAAATAAAGAATCCTGGAAGAGTAAAAAACAAACAGTAATTGCAAGATCAAGTGCAGAGTCAGAATATAGAGCCATGACCCATATATCTTGTGAATTAATTTGGATGTGTCATATGTTAGAGGAATTGATAGTATCTGGGTCACTGCCTATGGACCTGTTTTGTGATAATCAAGCTGCAGTTCATATTGCCTTTAATCCAGTGTTTCATGAAAGAACCAAACATATTGAAGTTGATTGTTATTTTATTAGAGAGAAGGTTATACAAAATGTTGTCAAAACTAGTCATTTGGGTGATTTGTTTACTAAAGCTCTGAGAGGAGCGAGGGTGAGATATATTTGTGACAAGTTTAGAACATATGATATATATGCTCCAGTTTGAGGGGGAGTGTTAATATGCATTTAATGTGTATCTAGTCATAAGATATGTGAACAGTCACTCATGTATATGAAAAGTCATCTTGTACTTCTATAAATATCTACACACGAACCCAGTTGGGTGTGTGGTATATTGAGCTCAGGTAATCTTAATATTCAGCAAGGGATAAGGTGTCGATAGCCTCAAAGTGCGAAAGACTATTAATATGAATTGAGTGTTGAATTGGTAAAAACAACTAGTAGCTTAGTTTCTAGCTAGTACCTTTTTGGCCTTTTTTTTTTTTTAAATAGCTAAATTTTCCCTCTTATATTTTTAACTTCTCTCTTACATTTTAAACTTTTTTTAAATCTTGAAGGGCAAAAATGTCAAATTGATAAAAAGTTAAAAACTAGTTGTTAAAAAGTTTAACTTTCTTCAATTCATATGTTCTAAGCTTGTCACATAAGAAGCAATAAGATCAGGAGATAACAAGTAGAGAAGAAGGCAACGGACTTACAAAAGATGATATCAGTAGTAACAAAGTAGCGATGAGAATGGAAATGATAACCATGATAACTTATTTGAACTTGAAAGTATTAAAGAAAGACACAAGAGTGAGGAAAAAGTTTATCGTTAATGAGGTTAAGAAGATGAACAGACATTGTCGTCGTGGATATGAGGGGGGAGGGTAAGGAAGTGCAATTAGGATAGAGAAAAGGTAAGGGGGATGTGTTGGTTGATAAGGTAATAGATAGCGAGAATTGCATCTGCTTAAATAGACTAAGGAATATACATACGAAACATTAGAGTAAGTGCAACATCTAATAAATAATGGCGGTCGCATTTGGCAACACTGTTACATTGAAAGTTGTGAGGACATGTGGTTGGATAAATAATGTCCTTGTCAACACAAGAAGTATGAACAACAGACAGTATACTCTGATGGCATTATCTGCTTGAAAGGCTTTAATTCACCTGCCAACTTGAGTTAAAATTTCATTATAAAAATGAGAAATAATAAAAAGTAACTTATAACATTGTTTCATTAAAAAAAAAGTCATGTCATACATGAAAAATCATCCACAAAAATCATAATGTAAGAAAATCCATTAAACACTAGTAGTGCAGGAAGGTCCCAAACATCTGTGTGGACAAAATTGAAAAAGTCTTCCAAGCTATGCCATAATATGCCCATAACAATGACATCTTCACTCATCACTGATGCAGTATAACTGATCCTTCCCCCGAATGAAGAAAGGTCTTAACAGCATGACCCCTGCTCAAATAATTTGCACCATTCAACTTCTTTGGCATAATGGAGCGAGGGACCTCATTGGCCTTCAAGATGACTGATTGTGGTGAGATCTAAATAGATTTGGACTCAGATGTTTCTGTATCATGCTTTGGCATAATAAATAACTAGCAGAAAGTTATAATGGGACCTTGGCAACAAATCTCAAATCCAAGTAAGACTAGTCTGTAGAGAATCAAAAGTGCTTGTGCATAACCTCAATATGCAAAAAAGATATTGTGGATGGACCGCGAGACACTTGAGGGTGCCTATGGGTGGCGGGAGACATCAAACTCTGCTGGGGATGTAAAGATTCCTTGACCATGGTGAGGGGGATTCAACCGGAGGGTGCAACATGGTTAGGCGGACTCCCATGGCTGAGAACTATGTATGGCACATGAGGTGCCTCATTGGAGAATTAACGACCCATAATAGGCAGTACGTATGTACAGTTATGGTTTCTCTTGATTTGTTATTTTTATTTATTTATTTTTTCATTTTGGGATCAGTGCTTTGATACCATGATGGGGGGAAGGAAAAGAAGAAGACTAGAAGGGATTGAATTATCCATCCTCTCTCTTCTTATATTTGATAACACATGTCCAAAGTACAACCAGACAAAATTGCTTAGAAATATAACTAGAAAGTATATAAAATATGACAATAATGACATTTACAAGCTACTTAAGCTACAAGATATTATTAGTTTAATGGAAATTAGAATCATTGTTGGATGGAGTGGGTTTTGGATCCTAAATTGAAGTCTTTTTGAACTTTATGTAAGAGTTGAGTGAGTAGAATGGGATCTGAGTGGGGCCCTGATTTTATAGTCATTTTTGGAATTCTCTTAATACCTTGTTAATAAAATTTGTTTATTCATCAAAAAAATAAAAAGAAAAAAACTATGAAAGCAATTATCTTACTATTATTAAAAAAGATTGTTGATATGGAGAAAAATAAATAGAAGAAATTTGATTGTCATATTATTCATTTGCAGAATAACTTGATTTGATTTTATTCACTTATTAGAGAGCAAAACACTAGCTGACCCCACCTAGTGGGAAAAGGCTTAGTTTGGTTTGGTTTATTAGAGAGCAAAACGCACTTCTGATAATGTCTTATAATAGTATTATCTATGCAATTTATATCTCCAGGGAGGAATTGCATTAGTAAAAGTATTAAATCTTGACATTGCAAAGGGAAAAATAAAATAAGGGTAATGATATTCATATAGGCTTGTATGAAATTTGATATAAAGAAGTCTTAGGTGTCTTGGCAATCCATGTGCAAAAAATCTTCCATTGTAATTGACTAGATTAGGGCTTTTTGAGTTTTACAAGAATTAGAAGTTGAATGAGGACATTTGGTTGTTCGGACAAATGGCCCTTTGAATGAAGTGCTTTGTCTGGAATCTAGATTGCATTGTCCATAAGTGGTCTGAAGTTGGTTTACATGATACTTTGGCAGATTTGTCCTTCGGAGTTGGTTTGAACATTGGTTTATACAGTTGCAATTTATCATTGCTGTTTTACATGATGATACATTACTAATATCTCTTTATAATATATATATATATCATTTAAAGATTGTATTCGAAGAGAGCAAACTCTGTTACTAGTATCCCGTCTATGCTTATTTGGTTCAAGTTAAAACTTGAAACATTAGGGTCAGCATTAATTTCTTTAAGGAAGCATATATAGATTTCATGCGATTACTTCTGTT
Source organism: Pouteria glomerata (assembly GCA_035590655.1). Lineage (NCBI taxonomy): Eukaryota > Viridiplantae > Streptophyta > Magnoliopsida > Ericales > Sapotaceae > Pouteria > Pouteria glomerata. The sequence goes on along the minus strand of JAVXUM010000021.1, from coordinate 8,657,406 downwards.
AGTTTATTGTGGCGGATGCCAAGACATGTCAAAATGCTGGACATGAAATCCATTGTTTCCGTCACTTCTGAAATTAGCTCACTTTATGCTGCAATTCACTAATTTCATTTTTATGATTTCTTGTTTTGATTAAGATTTTTCCAATTAAACGTGCTTCTCACTATTATTTATTGTTTCAGATTGTGAGATTTCAAGATAAAGAGTCTCACCAGATTTTTCTTGAACCAGAAGGCCGGAATGTGCCTGAGCTCTATGTGCAGGTGCAGTAGAACTTTGTTTCCTTGCCATTTTTTCAAAAGGAAGTGCAAGTGCCTTGAAATGTGAGGATAAGAATACTCACTGTCAACCCTGTCATTTACTTCTGCTCATTTGGAAGGATGATTTGAATTAATGGAAGCTTATTCTAGTCTACCTGTTCCTTTCATTTTATTTATTTATTTGTTTTTTTTGGCGTGGGGTGGCAATTTGCATCCTGGTTAGTTATGTTGGATCAACTGGTCAAGTTCCTGAAACTGCTTGATTTTTATTGCTATTTTGAGGCTGCATTTGTGGAGTGTATTGTACTGTTACTTTGTTTCACTACAACTCTGTTGCTTGTTTTATTTAGTCTAGCGCGGGCAAGAAGCATGCTGGAATGTCCATTCCCTGTGTATAACTAAAGCAGAGAACTATAGCCAATTCTTCATTCTCAAATGAATAAAACTTTAATCTGAATTACTTGCTGTCAGCCACGTGCCTCCTTAAATCCAGAACCATATCCACTGCTTGTTGTTTCTCGTGGCCTCGACCCATGGTCACTCTCTAACCTTTTTGTCCTGGCATCCTCTTTTACTTTTAAGTCAACTTACATTTATGCACCATTGCATTTAGTTTTCTTGATTGCAGATGGATGGACTAATTCTTCCTGATATGTTGACTTGTTCTCCTGTATTAAAAGTCTTGAAAATACCACCCCATGCTAAAATTGAAGGCTATAAAATCTTTCGTTTGGGAAAAAAACTGAAGACAGAATTAATATGCATCCTAAGTTTGTAAGGATAAAGCGTTAAAAAAATAAATTATAGTTAAAGAGTTCTGATAACTACTCATCTACTTGAAAAAATTAAAGATATCTATATATAATATATAAAATATATATAGTAAAACATGGCAGGAAACATGAATGTTGCACTTTACTTGTAGCCGAGCATGTCACCCAATTGCAGGATGAATTAATAAGTTCAAAGATTACGGAGAAATCAAATTACTTCTGTTTAAAAGATTTACCATGAGGTCGTTTTCTTTCTAATTGCTGAGAAACAAGTGCTTAATGTTTGTCCTCCTTAAGGATATTCCCAAATTGATGGTTACAAGTCAAACCCTTGAACCATTCCTTCATAGCAGTTATAATGCTAAAATATTTAAATCTCTCACTTAGAAGTTTCTATTAATCATATGTAAAACTGCTGCCATAAACATGTGCAGCCATGGAGACCATGATTATATTATAGTTAATTCAAAAAGATAGTTTGTGCCTCAAGTAGAAAATGCATGTGCACGGCCAGAAGGAAAGGAGAGATTGATAGGTTGGAGGATAGGATGACGTGAAAGGAAAAAAATGATGCATGAGCATGCAATTAAAGTCAAAATTCAAATAGCAAGGCAAAGCTATGTTTTCCATTGACATTTAAAGATCAAACACCATTATAGATACAAGTCAATCTATGTAATTAGTGTGCGACCATTATAAGTCAAAGTAAAGTACCTGAAAGTCTTATTTCCTATTTAGCAATCGAACTTTTAGTTTTTAAGGAGCCATCAAAGTTTATATTTAGAGGTTAAAATTTTAAATTCCATAGAGAAAATGTTTTGGAGAACTTTATGAAGATTCTTTTGGCACTCTATGACAAATAAACTGCTAGTTGAAAATATTAAAATTAATAATATTGATACTGGCATCCCAGTTCATGACAAGAAAACCTCCACTTCAGTAAAAAGATCTCAGATCTCTGGAACAAGGTATAGTCGAGGCAATGCTTTTTGTGTCACACCACATTGCATGACTCTAGCGGGAATTTAGCCTTTTATCAAGCATTAAGGCATGTAGTTGACGTGCCTTTTCAGTGACGTTTCTTATTTCTTTGAAGGCTGTTAGAGTAGATACAGTAATATTCCAATCTACAATGCAAATACATCCAACATATCCAAATAAATGCAATTGATTATTTGTAACTTCTTTGATATTTTTCCCTTGCTTTCTTCTAGTCTGTTGCAAGGATTCAATTGTGAAGAAAGACCTTATTTCAAATAACTCATGGAAAACATTACTCTTGATAGAAATTGATGGAGTAAAAGAATTCATTTAGTTGACCCCAACTAATTTGGGACCAAGGCTTCGTTTAGTTGAGTTGTATTTGATTTTGGATATTCTAAGACAGCTTTGTTATTTTTCATAGATACATATTGCTTAAAAGCTTATGCTGCCCCCAGATGCTCTCGTTGAAGTTCAAAAGAAATGTCATAGTTTTAAATTTTTTATTAATACTTCTATAATTATGTTGTCATTTTTTTTTCCATATATGAATAAGTTGAGGAAAAATTTTATTTTATTTATTGCAAATTTTTTTCTACTTCTTGAATTTTGTGTTGGAAGTATGAAGTTGTGTAGTCTTGTCGTTGAAGCAACAGAACATGGAATTGACCAACACAAGAAAGGGGGATTAGGTGTGGTGTTAATTTCTGTTTATGCACAAGATACAAGAAATTATGTTATATTTTGTTACCTTTTATTGCAGGGCTTCTCAACAGGTTTACCTGAGAGACTACAGTTACCACTTTTGAGAACATTACCTGGACTTGAAAATTGTTCCATGCTGAGGCCTGCTTATGCCGTGGAGTATGACTTTCTGCCTGCTCATCAGTGCTCCAGATCACTTATGACGAAGAAAATTGAAGGACTTTTCTTCTCTGGTCAAATAAATGGAACAACAGGCTATGAAGAAGCTGCTGCACAGGTTTTATATCTTAAGAACCTCCAATATTCTGCTTTCTATCTTCATTAACCTAGATTTCACTGTAATGATACAATAAAATTTGCTGGCTTTCTCTGGTTGGAAAGAAAAGTTGTTACTCTTCTTTTTTTGATTACGATAGAAACCCGCAGCCGCTATTGTTACTTAGATTTCTGTTATTTTTATCCATGCATCGAATTTGCCTGATCTTATTTTTTCTGCTCTCTGATACAGGGAATTATATCTGGGATCAATGCTGCAAGACGCTCAGATGGCAAACCCCTAATTGCTCTTGAGAGGGAAAGCAGTTATATAGGGACTTTGATTGATGATCTGGTTACGAAAGACCTGCGAGAGCCTTACCGCATGTTGACAAGGTACTCTGATGTAAATATATCACTAACATGATAACGTTACGAGGGGCTTCTTCTTAGATAACGTTATGTTTGTTTTATTCCCATGTAGAAGAGGTTAATTCTTGGGAAGAAAATTTGTAGAGTTGCTGTACATGGGTGGAAAAAGCTGATAAATAAATAATTGAGATTTTTTGTTATATGGTGAAAAACATGGTCCCCGGACTATTTGCTTGCAACTTGCATTGAGATTTTTATTTGAGTTGTAGGATGAAATTCTTCATCTGATTCTATGCCTTCCATTCCCTTAACCATTCTCAGTATTATCATCCTGCCTGAGAGTGTAATGTTTATGGTCCCGAGCCAATATTCATAGGCCAACACCTTATTGTGCAACACAAGCAAGAACATCGAAGTACATTGATTGCCTGTGCAACTATCTTTTATAACATCAAGTTTTGGATATTTCAGAGGAAAATATAAAAGTATAATTGTGGATTTGGGACCAGACTGGTGACTGCTGCAGTTGTTGTCTGCCTGTAAAGAAACTTTTATACCTTGTTTACCTATCAAAAAGAGGGGGGAAAAAAAAAGAAGGAAAAATGGGCTGTAAAGAAATGCCACTTTGTATATTGAGGGTTCACAAGTTACGGTGCTTAGCTGAAGCAAAATGTGGAGAGGGGATCTATTCTGATTGCAAACTGTGGTGTATCCTTGGTCACACCACTTGGTGCATTTTAATAAAATTATATAATTATCAAAAAAAAAATTATTCTTGCAAAACCCCCAGCACTCTCTTTATGGCTATGCCCAGGATAGTTTTCAGTGTTTTAAGGGTACTGGCTGACTCTGTCATTTGAAACCTTTTTGCCTTTTGTTCCTTAAAAGCCATTGATATGAATGGGGTGCTTGTTCATTTTCATGTATTTGTTTTACATCTGATGCTCACCCTGTCTTATCTTCTTGTGCTTTTCCTCCTGTTAGCCGCTCAGAACATCGTTTACTGTTACGATCTGATAATGCGGACAGCCGTCTCACTCCTTTGGGCCGTGAAATTGGTTTAATAGATGATAGACGCTGGAAAATATATCAGGATAAGCAAGATCGAATTTCAGTGGAAAAGAAGCGGTTAAAGACACTCAGGATTTCAGGTTAGTCATAGTAGGTAAAGCATGATATTAATTCAATTCACTATTCATGACCACTATCTGGTTAATAATGTTGGCTAAAGGTGGACGAAAAGGCAAAAGTAACTATGGCGGTTGTTAAATCAATCGCACATAAAGCAGTAAAAGACACCGCAGTTTATCATGGAAATGCTAAAACCCTTCTAGGTAAAAATTTGAGTCAATTGAGTGACTTAACCAGAAAAGAAATCAGCTATATAAATGTCAGTTAGAAGAGTTCACCCAAATAGCTAGATGACCATAGTCCAAACACTCAACATTGAGTACCATGCAAGAAATTTTAAGGAGTTGTACATGGTTGGAAAAAGCTGATAATTAAATAATTGAAATTATTTTTGTAATCTGGAGCAAAACATTGTCCCTAGACTATTTGATCTCAACTTGCATTGAGATATTTATCAGAGTTGTACGATGAAATTCTTCTTTTGGTTCCTTTTTCTTTTTTCTCAAAAACAAATTTCTTTTTTTTTTTTTTTATCAAAACTACACTCATATTTTTCAAAAATTGTTTTGAACTTTTTGGCAATCATCAATTCGTCCATATCATCTTATGAAGCATCATCTTGTCCTTGTTCACACTTCAAAACATTACCTCTATTTTTATATGGATTACGGATATCAGCTTTGTAAATTTGATGGAACAAACTAGCTCCTCTACCTTGAGGGAAACAATGTCTTTGGCCTCCTCAATGGTTGTAACCTTTGCTTGGAATCTTTTTAGAAGAGATCTTAAAATCTTGCTAAAAATGTCAGAATGAGAGGTAAATACTAATATGGAAGTTAGAATTAACAATATTACTAATCTTGGTATATGTTAGAACATAGGATTGATTGATATGATTTCCTCCTGGGATTGATAGATGATCCATATGATTTTATTCATTTTTCCCTCGTAGTTGTATTTCCTATTCTTTTGTTTTCCTTATTTGGTGTAAGACATCGATTATAAATAAGATTCAAGGGAGAAGAGAGGAATACAATTCAGTCCTCTCTGTCTCTTATTTCTTTCAACTTGGCATCAGAGCATTTCTGATTTAAAGAAAAAAAAAAAAAAAAAAGCTAGTTGTGTCGGA
>JAVXUM010000021.1:8623313-8644732 GCA_035590655.1 Pouteria glomerata | reverse complement strand
TAGTTATTTTTCAAGTCGTAGTAATAGTCATCAGTTTGAACCATTTGATGTAGTCCGTATGGACATTTAGGGTCCTTCAAGAGTTTCCGCTATTAATGGATTTTATTATTTTGTCATTTTTGTGGATGACTACTAGCATATGAATTAGAAATTTTTGATGAAAAATCGTTCTTAGTTGCCAAATATTGTGTTGCGCTTTTACAATGAAATTCTTACTCAATTTGACAAAAAAATCAAAGTTATTTGTTATGATAATGCCTTGGAGTACACCCAATTATTCATGAACAAATTTCGTACTTAGAGGGTTATTCTTCATCGAACAACTTTGTTCTCATGCATCTCATCAAAATAGTGTGCTAAGCGCAAGAGCCGTCATTTACCAGATGTTTGTCTTACCTTAAGGATGAACATGAATGTCCTAAAATAGTTTTGGGGTGATGCTGTTATGATTACTTACTGTCTTATCAATCATGTTCCTTCTATCACTCTTGGCAATAATCCTCTTTCTCACTTCTTTATCCTTTTGTTGCTCCTTTCCCTCTTACCTCTCGTACTTTTAGTTGTGTTGTGTTTGTCTGTAACCTCAATCCCAGTTTGGACAAATTTTCCCCTTGTGCTTGTTGGTGTGTTTTTCTCGATTATTCTCATACTTAGAAGGGCTATCAAAGTTATCGTCCACCATCCTGTAATTCTTTGTTAGTGCGGATGTTACCTTTATTGAGTCACCCTCCTACTTTCCTCCTCAAGTTGAGTTGTCTTCTAGAGAGGGGGAGTTGTCTCCGAGTTTTCTTTTTACTGATCCTATTCTCTCTATTTTTAGCTAACTAATACAAGTCTATTAGCGTCGTTCTCGTCTTGCTCCTCCGGCCTCAATCACCTCTATACCTGTGAATTTTGAGCCACTCGAGGAACCTATTACTGAGCCATCTGCAGACCTTATCACTAGATTGCTTACCTCTGAGATTTCTATCACTAGTGACCTTCATATTGCCCTGAGACAAGGTAAACATACTTGTACCCAAGACCCTGTTGCTTCTGTTTATGTGCATTAATAGTAGAAAATGTTTCTAGACTTTAGGAAATGTGAATTGTCACCTATGTTTGAGTAGTCACTTGTACAAGTATAAATATACACACACAAGAACCAAGTTGGGTGTGTGGTAATGTGTTCAGTAAATATAAACTCTTGAAATGGTATCAGAGCTCCAATCTTTCTAGTCTTTGTTTGTGCCTTTAGCTTTAGTTTGCTTCACAACCCTCTGGTCTATCAACGTTTGGCAATGACGGAAGCAAGGGTTCTGTCTCCAACAAGCATAAGTCCATCACCAAGTCACTGTCAACAATCTAACCATACATTTGTAGTCGTCGAAGGGAGGCGATCATCGTCATAGGAATGTCTTCACCAGAAAGTCAGCTACATGCCATGACACTCCACCTGTGCATCTGCGCGTAGGCCTTAGGCGCCTCCATTAAAGTCGCTTGTATAGGCGAGTGAAGCTCTAGCGGATGTCCGACCTTCCTTGTGGTCTTCCCTCTTCCTTCAGGCGACCCTTTCAGTACCTAGTACTCTTGGTTTGAACAATTTTTGTCTTTCCCTCCACACATTAGTCCTCGATTAGTGTTCCAGTACTATTCCAAGTGCTACTATGTTCTGTTTTAATGGCTTCTAGTATATATATTGAACAAAAAATGATTGGTGATTCAATTCCTTTGCCTCAACTATTAACCACAACGAAATTGAATGGAAAGAGTTACGTTTAATGGTCCAAGCCATAAAAATTATGTTAACTGGGTATGGTAAACAGAAACACTTGACTGAGTCTGGACCATCTGAAACTGGTCCTAAGTTTGATGTTTGGGTCCAAAAAGATGCTCATCTGGTTAGCTTATAGTGGAACTCCATAGAACCTAATATCGCTTACATGTAACTCATCTGGACACATAAAGATAAATGGGAATATGTTTGCCTATTATTCTCTAGTGATCTCATCTACATGTATGATCTGTCATTGGAGGTTTTTTCAACTTCAACAGTTTGGCAGACCAATTATTGAATACTTTGCTTCTCCAAAGCATATCCATGAGGAATTAAATTCTCTACAACTATTATTGACGAACATGAATATGATGCAAAAGTAACGGAAATAGATGGTTGTTCTTTGCTTCCTTGTCGGACTTGATTCTGAGTTTGAGCCAATTAAAGCCTAAATACTCAGTGAGGCTTCTCTTCCCTCATTTGCAAAACCTTATTCTCGAGTTATGAGGGCTGTTTCTAGAACTTCATCCACCATTGTTGATGCTACGCGATCTAGTTTAATCAGCCAAATACCTTTAGACAGTAAAAATTTTGGCTACCAGACCTTGTCTCTGTCTAGAGGTCATGGCCGTGGTTGTGGAGGTCGAGGTCGTGATCGTGGAGGTCGTGGTACAAGACTTAAATGTTCTAATTGTGGCCATGTTGGTCGTGTTAGGGAACGATGTTAGTACACTTGTAAGGGAGACTCAAAAGAAAGTAACATCAACACTCATAAAGTCGATCGAGAGGGGAGATGATAATAACAATAGCCCTTTTGAGTGTGAAAATAGCAAAGGATGATACATCGCCGAGCTCGAGGAGAGAACTTGTCCAAACTTGCATTGAGGTCATGAACAAAAGCCACACAATCAAAAGTACGAGGAGTAAGAGAGAAGGATGGGTTGAAGGATAAAGGAGAGCAAAAGATGATTTCTTACAAAGAGTAGTAGAGGAGACATGATTAATAAGATAGAAGATCGAGTAAAACGGCATCTCCCAAAAGTGCTTAGGAACATTCATATTAAACCTCAAGGTACGAGCAATGTTTAACAAATGACAGATGTTTGTTTTTAGCAACATCATTGTGTTAAGAGATGTGAATACAAATAGTCTGATGAATAATAGCATGCTCAACACTGAAAAGATCCATAACAGATTCGTTGTATTCCAAGGCGTTGTCAGAATGAAAGATTTTGATGCGTTTGCCAAATTTAGTAAGGATTTCATTATAAAAACGCAAAGCAATAGTTGGCAACTTATAATGATTTTTCATTAAAAACAACCAAGTCACACGAGAATAATCATTCACGAATATAACAAAGTACCAATATTCATTAAAAGTAGAGATTCGTGAAGGACTCCAAATGTCTGTATGGACTATATCAAAATGTTCAATTTGACGACAACCATTATGATTAAGAAAATAATTACGGTGATGCTTTCCAAGTTGACAAGCCTTACAATTGAAAAATACTCTAAACTAAGAATTGCCAACTTGAGCCGGGCCAAAGATGGATAACCCAAGCGATAGTGCTGTTGAAAAGAAGAAACAGATACACTAAAGACGATGTGAAATAGAAAAATTGGTAGAATCAAGATAATGAAGTTCATTTTGCTCACATCCTGAGCTAATCCTCCTGTGTGTCCTAAGATCCTAAAATATACAAGTGGGAGAAAGATTATAGAGTAGTTTGAAGATTTAGTAAAATGATTAACAGATAATAAGTTAGAGGAAAATTTAGGAACATAAAAGCTCGAAGGTAAGGATAAGAAAGGGGCTCGCTAAAGTAGGCCTTTACCAACAAAAAGTCAGTAAGACTCATCAGTTAAGGTAATATGATGTGTAGTTTTAGCCAAATTGGACAATAAAGATGAGTCACCTGAGACATAGGCACTTGCTTCGTAGTCAATAACCCACTAAGGAGTAGACGAAGCAGAAAAACAAGCAATACTGCTTATATAAGCCAGGGTAACAATGGAATTGGAAGAGCGAGAGATGTGAAGCTCTTGCACAGTAGCATCTAACTCTGCAGCAGAAAATGGACTCTGTGAACCAATTTAAGGTACTGAAGGGTCACTAGAAGTGTTGGGACCAGAATCAAAGCCTGTTGGTTCAACAACATGATGGGTATGCTAAAGACAACCATACTTCTCCCAGCAGCATGGTTTTCTATGGTTAGTGCCACCACAATGATCACATTTCTTCGTACAACATTCGGAGCCTCTATTATTGTCATGAGAACCACCACGAGAGTTGCGGTCACCGCGTGATTCACCTCGAGACATACCACAAGAATTACCCTGGCCACCAAAACCACCAGAAGAAAAAGATGTTGGTTTAAGAATAGTGGCATGAACAAAAGCGCTGTAAGCGAGAGTATGCATTTGTCATGGGAGGGATAATTTCCTCCCATTGTTTTATCCTGTCAACGTTGGTTTCGAGAAAAAGGGCGAAACTATAACAGACAATCATCAAGAGCCTTGAAGGTGCTGCAACACTTAAAAAGAACTATGTGGAAAGTAAAAGAGTTTCTCATATGTTTCAAATATTTCAAAAACGTTGTTCCGCTAAGAGGAGACGGCTGGAGAATCCCAATTGCCTTCGAAGTTTCACATAAAGATATTGTTTACAACACAAATGATTCTAAGCTTTACCATAACCAATTCATAACAACAGCATTTGCAGAATGTTGTTGGTCGACTGAGGGTGAGAGGTGAATTTGTGATAAAGTGCTCCATCTACAGGCCAATGAGAAAATTTTAAATGGCATGGGACCATGCCAAATAATTCATTCCATTCTATTTCTCGCTAGAAATTGATTTGGAAAGATTTAGGAGGAATGACAAGTATTGTTGGAACTGAAACCAAGGACGAATCAATGATGGTTTTAGCAGGATCAATAGCTATGCTGAAAAGAAAACCAAATTCCAAATAGCAAGGAGCAGTCTTTATAAGAAGAACAAACAGAGATCAAGTAACACCAGCACAAACAAGTCTAGATCAATCAATGTCAATCGATGAGCAAAATCGAAGCATCAGTGATGACCGAAAGTTACAAATCAATTAAGAGTCAAAATCGATCAATGACAAAACTTTAGCAATGACGACCAAAAGTTACGAATCAGCCGAGAGTCAAAATTGATCAACGACGAAGCATTAGCAACAACAACTAAAGGTTACAAATCGACTAAGAATTAAAATCGATCAACGACGACACCAAGAATCAAGATTCGAGCTTTTGAAGGGGGTAGGAAAACCTTCTACATCAGGCGACCACTGTCAGAGGTCGTCGGAGGTGTTACTATGGGTCACGTTCTGGCAGGTGCTTCACAGACTCAGGTACGTTAAATCTACACATAAGGGCTATCACTGGCGTGTGGAGGCTCATTTGATCACCAAGAGGGCTCAATCACCAATCGTTATGATTGTCTAAAGAAGACAATGCTTTGGGTGTGTGGAATCTTCTGCTCTGATACCAAATTAGAAATCATAGTAGAATAATTGGTAGCAATAAAATTCCCTTCCTTCTCTATCATTGTATTTATAACACTATATTACAACAAAAAAAAAAAGGAAATGCAATCCTTTGTAAATCAATGAGACAATCAAGCTCAATCAACTACATATTCTAGAATATTTTGGCAGGAAACTAGCGTACTTTCCAAATCTGCAGGGCTATGTTGATGTGGATACTTAAAAAATTTGTTGTTACTGTTTGACGTGATATAAGATCGTGATGGTTGTAGGACATTAGTTGTGCTCCTGATTCTGAAATAGATACTTTACTAGCTTGCGCCTTAAAAGAAATAAAACATTCATAATTAGCTTAATAATCTTTAATGAAACTTGTCACACGGACAGCGACATCAGTGGCATGTTCTATAATACGCAAAATGATAGAGTCGGAACTTAGTGAGGGTTGGGGGGGGGGGAGAGAGAGAGAGAGAGAGAGAAGGGGTTGTGGTGGTGGGTGGAGAAAAAGATAAGTTTGCAAGTGGAGTGCTTTTAAGAAGTAAGAAACCAAGACACATCGACATTCATTTCTTGTATGCATTCCATGTGAAATTAGATGCTTGTCCATTGATCAGGTCATTTTTCCATTGACAAGTATGGAACTTTTGCAGGCAGCAGAATTATGTTGCTTTCTATTTCACCCTTAATCCTTATATATTTAAGCAAGTTCAAGCAAAGCAAGTTCGAACAAATAAACTCTGAATCGTTTGACAGAGTTCTAAGTCGAACTTGCTGTTTGATCATTTCCAGGTGGGGATTTGGCCGCAGAAGTTACTTTTTTGTCTGGTCAACCAGTGAAGCACTCCTCAACACTAGAAAGTATTCTTAAGAAACCTCACATACAATATGAAGTTCTTGATAGGCATGGCTTTGGAAACAAACTTTTATCTAGAATGGAGAAAGAATGTGTGGAGATTGATATCAAGTATGAGGGCTTCATTTTGCGCCAACAGAGCCAACTGCAACAGGTTAGTAATGATTCTAATGAATAACATTAGATTGTGGAATTTAATTTACCATTTGGAAATGAGTTATTAAATCTACATGTGTACCTGGTTTGTTTATTGAGCATCTCAGTTATAGTTTTTGAACATATTGCTATGTTAAGAGTGATGCTTACATATTTGTTTATTAAGCACGATATATCGTCAATTCATTCCCCTTGTCCTGCTTGTAGATGGTTCACCAGCAACATAGACCTCTTCCTGAGGACTTGGATTACCATTCAATGACAACTTTATCCCTTGAAGCTCGTGAAAAACTGTCTAAGGTATGTGTGATGAATATGCCTTCAAAATTGTTATATTATCTTGGGGAAATGATAACGTTTGTTGCCTCTTTTCCCACTTCCATTAAATGGCGATGGCTTCATAAGTAAATAATTGAATAATCTGTATGATGTAAGCAGGATGGAAAAATCTGAAATCTGATCTGGAAATGAAAGCAAGGTCATCACTGCACAATTAAACTTGAATCCTTGATTGGTCTGTTTTACACATTCTGGGGGTGGCCTACCATAGTCATTTGGCTAATCCTAGTTCTAACTATAGCTATTTAACTTACAATAAGTGATGAGATAATAAAATCTGTCATTTATATCACCTGTCAGTGATTAGTCTGTACTCTTAGCGACATCTCTAACGCATCACATAGACGTGTGTTTTACATGTCAGTGCATGGCCTCTGTATGTGTACATGATAGCATAGTTAGTGTGATCGCGTCATTAGTGGCATAGTTTGTGTTTTCCCTTTACATTTGTAGGCATTTTCTCTGGTTGTACTTTTTACTTTGGGCTCCTACTATAAACATAATGAGAGAGGAGGATAATTAATCTATCATTTCTTCCGACTGTAACACAAATGGAGTCGTCTGATGAACATATTTTCATTCTCACTTAGTTGACCAACAGCACTTAAGAGAGTGTGTTTTGGTTCTCCAATCACCTTCTGAACTATCATGCAAATTACGAGCCTAGGATGTGAATCACTCATCTTTACCTGGATCATGAGATGAACCAAGGCATGCCAAGTGGTGCGCACTTGGATTTCCCAATTATGAAGGTCTCGCTACAGCTACACGCCACAGATTCCAGCTCTCTTCTGGACAATCCAACTACTAGAAATTGATTTTCATATTTTCTGGAGTTATTTGACCTAGATGGAAAGGTCTTTCAAGGAATACTATTCTTAGCTTATGTTTGGTAGGATATATCCAGTCTGGTTAATCTCTCTCCATACATCTCAGAAAAAGTCCGTATAAATATGAGACTACATCTGTCTCCACAAGGATCATTTGATCATAATTCTAACTGCCTCTCTCTGTCTCTCTCCCCCTCCCTCCCCCCTCCTGTGCACCCCCATTGTCTTCAATGTCTTTAATGCATTTTCAGAGATCATCAATAGACCCACAATATACACATATACAGAGTGAATTATTTGAATTTTGCAGCTTGTACTGTAGTTGTTGTGGTATGTAATTTCACGGGAACAATTACATCATTAAAGATTCATAATTTCCAATTTGTTATGAAATTATTTATAATGTTATCAGTTTTTTTTTTTTTTTTCCTGTTACCAATATTTCGATCTTGAGTTATTAAATTAGATTCGATGTTAGTAATGTGTTGATCCTCTAGATCATCATGTTGGAAAATCTTGTAATCATGTCAGATTCATCTAACAACTGATGTGGTTTGTATTAGGTTCATTTGCAAGTGTAGCTAGGTGCTAAAAAGAGGAAAGCCGAGTGATTCGGAACTTTTGAAAAGTTATTCTGCTTTTGTTTCCATGCACTATTTTGACCTTCTGGGACTCGGAACTGGGATTGCATTTGAGATTCGCTAGCATAGTAAAATTGCACAAGAAGCTCCCCTTGAATTTTTTGTTTTTTTGAATTTCTTTAAAAATTACTGTCTATTGTTTCTGTGAAAATGAGTGCCGCATTTTGATATTTATTTGGTTGTCTTTTGTTGCAAAGTTTTGATGATTTTGAAAAAAAAAAATGGTTTAGCTGGGTGGTTTGGAATTGAATTGTATTTCTTACTACAGGTGAGGCCACAAACCATTGGTCAAGCAAGCAGAGTGGGTGGGGTAAGTGCAGCTGATGTTACTGCTCTCCTCATCATCCTGGAAAGCAAGAGAAGGAAAGCCCAAGAAGAGAGGAGGCATAAGAGGCCGGCTTCTCTCTTGGCAGATACCAACCAATAGGTGTCTAAAGCTCCTTTCGCAAAGACATTATGCTTCTAAACACTGATCTGATGCTTTGTGGGCCCGATTGGCATCTGTTCTGATTCATCTGTAATATTTTTTGGTCCACCAATTGTAATTATTTTTTTTTTTTTGGTTGCGAATTCTTTTGAGCGAGCTTTTTCAATTTCTTGTTTTAATTTTTTATACTTAAAATAATATTTATAACAATGTATCTCTTTTAAAAAGAATTATTACCTTTTTAATATTGAGTAAAGAAGTGAAGGGGTTCTAAAAAAGAAAAAGAAAGAAGATTGATGCTTCTCATGTAATAAAAATGATTTGATATGACCTTTTCCAGTTTACCAAAAAAGAAATGGCATTGAGTTGTTTACAGCCAAAAGAAAGCTATTAAATTTAAATGATTCGGTAATGGATGATTCGGCTGCTAACGCAGCGCGAGCCTCCTCTTGAATGTAAGTGCCTAATTGTGGGTGATATACTCTTGTAAGGGTGGCAATGGTTATCCAAATCTTTGAATTTGTTCGACTAAATCTTTATTAAGTGGGTTTGAACCCAAATAAAATTATTAATAGATATAATTGAGTGGATAAAATAATACATACTTAGAAGGTGTTTGGTGCAATAAAAATAATGAAAAATAATAAAAAAATGTGGTTTGTGAGTTAAATGTTTGGTGCGCAGTCACTAAATTATATTTTCCAGATGTGAATAGTAAAAATTTTTAACTTTTTTGTTAATTTTGGTAAAGAAAAATTGTCAAAATGATTTTTTGGTTCGTCGAAACGGTTTTATATTAGAATTTATGAAAAAAATTATTGAGGCTTGTGAAAAAAATTTTTAAATTTGTGGAATATTGTTAGAGTTTGTAAAAGGTTGTTAGGATATCTATATATATATAAATTTATATTGACTTTTATGAGGTACTATAAATATAAAATATATTAGAGAATTATAGAAGTTTTTAGAGATTTTTAGAGTTTTTTAACGATTTTTATTGTGCCAAACACCCCCATTAATTGGGATCAAGAAGGCTTGAAGCAACTTTTCAAATTCAGGATCATGAATTTCAACCTTGACCGTTCAATCAATTTGAAAATAAATTTAAGTGTAAATTATAAAAAGATCTTTTAAACATTTATATAATTATCCATGAATTCCTTGAATATTTAAAAATTATATTAACCTTCCTATTTTGAAATGTTTATAACCCAGACTTTCTTCTGTCAACTTCTCTTTTGACACCATTAGCGTGGTGTCAAATCTACCCCTCATATTAGTGAATGGTATCAAAGTCTAACATTCACTCTCCACACATATTCAAAAAAAAAAACATTCATTCTCCACACTTCTATTTTTTGACGAAACCCTCTATATCTACCAACCATCTCCACCCACCATCTTTTAGGATTCTTCGAAACGACTAACTTCATCGAGCTGGTTTCTTTTTCTTCTTGTTGTTCTAAAATTGCTAGCGTAAGGGTTTTCAGTTATCCAATTGTCATCAATCATTGGAGTTACTAAATTACAAGTATGTTTCTCTTCAACTTGCGACCTCGACATCCATCTTTTCCTTTTGATTTAATGATTTGTTTCTTCTTGTTCTTATATGAATAGACTATTATTTCTCTCTTCTTGTTCTTCTTTCTTCTACTCGCTCTGGAAATGGCTAGGGTTTGGGTTTGGGTATTCTTTCTCCTAATTTATTAATTTAATGATTTGGGAATTTCTAAAATTTTAGGGGTTGTTTTAGGGTTATGGGATATATTTGGTTTTGAGTTAGGATTTGGTTTTTTTTCTTTTGAAATTTTGGGGTTTACTCTAAGGTTCTGGGATGTAATTTGGGTTTGGAGTTTCTCGATTTGCGGTGCATTTAGGATTTGCGTTTTGCTAGAATTTTGGAGGATTTTCTACGACTCTAGTTCTGGCATGTATTTCTAAGGTTGTAAATTATTGAAGTTTAGATTAGGATTTTTGAAATCCAATTTAAGGTATTATGTCTGAAATCCTTTAATTTAAATTAGGATGTTTCTTGGATGTTGTTTTCTGTTTAATTAGGATTAATGTTTGTTTACAATTAAACTCTAGTTCTAGTATGTATTTCTAAGCTTGTAAGTTATTAAAATTTAGATTAAGATTTCTAAAATCCAATTTAGGGTTTGATGTTTGAAATCCTTTAATTTAGATTAGGATGCTATTCACTATTTAATTAGGATTAATATTTATCTAGGATTAAACGTTTACTGATTTAATGTTTTATTTTTTTCATTTATAATTTGAATTATGTTGGATTGCCATGTTTCATTTTTAATCTTCTTACTGTAAATATGATTTGAGGAATGCTGTTGATACTGTTTATATGCTAAGTTAATATTTAAGGGCTGATTTGAATTATTCTTTTTTAATTTTAATTTTGTGCCAATTCTTGGTGGAAACTTGCAATCGAGGTTCATCTCAACATCAGGTATAACAAATCTAGTACTCTATCAGGGGTGACACATTTTAGAAAATAAAGGTTGTAGGCCTTTTGCTAATTTAGATGGATACCATTTGGAAGGTCCATTTGGTAGGGTTCTGTTAGCAACAATTGCACTGGATGGGGACGAAAAAATATTTCATGTTACTTTTGGAGTAGTTGATATTGAAAATAAAGATAGCCGAAGCTTTTTTATGGACGATCTGTAAACTTGCATTGGGAGTACAAACTATGGACATTCTTATTAGATGGCCAGAAGGTATGTAAATTCTTCAATTGCAGCTAAGTTTATTTTCTACTTTCATGTTGAGCTGTTATTGTATGATTTACTATTACTTCATGCTATCCTATGATGGTTTGATATGCTGTTTTGTTTAATCGTATTCTGGAATTGTGCTTCATGCTGTTTCATGCTATTATGGAATTATGTGTCATACTATTCTGTATTGTTTCATTGTGGAATTATGTTTCAACCAAGTTTATCCTTCATGCTGCTATGTTATTCTGTGACTAATTGACTACTATGTTGTTTCGTTTAATGCTACATGCTATTGTGTGCCAATTTCTGATAGAAACCTATAACTATGGTTTAACTCAACTTTAGGTGTAAAAAGTCTAGTACTTCGTGAAGGGTGACACACTTGTTGGCTTCAATCGTCTATTCTTTGCATGAATTCAACACTTACTGGATAGTAATTTAGTTTATGTTATAATGCTACTTCAATAGTTTTTTTTTTTTTTTTCCATACAGTTTAACTCTATACTAAATTTTGAAGCACACTAGGTTAAGGGAATTGAGATCACAATTCATGAATTCTTACCAGGTGCAACGCAAAGATGGTATGTGAGGTATCTATACAACAATTTCAAACAATCTCATCCTGGCATCCAATTGAGGAGCACATTCTGGGCAGCTACTATGGCATGTAATGTAGTGGAGTTTAGGAGGGCAATGGAGCATATGAAAATTGCATGCTCGGCTTCCTATGAATGGATGATGAATGTTCCTTTAGAAATGTAGGCCAAACATAAGTTTAATCCTATTGTGAGGGTAAATCACCTTGTCAATAACTTTAGTGAGTCATTTAGCAACTGGCTAGGTGAGTTGTGGACTACACCAATTCTAACTTTATTTTGTAGTATAAGAAGTAAGATGATGGGAAGAATTCATGATAGGTTCTTGTAAGCTAGTACATGGGAGGGTGTTGTCACTAAAAATACAAGGACTAAGTTGGATACCATCAGTCAAGAGAGTCAAAATTACAATGCTGGTGGAGATGAGTACGAGGTACCAAATAAACAGACAAGATATGTTATATATTTAGATAGGAAGATCTGTTCCTGTGGACGTTGGGACACATCTGGCATACCTTGTAAACATGGGGCAACATGTTTATTGTCTAGGAGAATATGTAGAATTATTATGATCTATTTTTTAGTAAGGCTAATTATATGGAGACTTACGAAATTATTATTCACCCCATCTTCAGTGAATCAATTTAGGATGGTAAGGTGCATTGGAATCTAAGAAGACTCCTAGACCGGTTAAGGAAGAACAAAAGAAGAGAGGAGGATGAGGCTGCTGCTGGCACACGTAAACAGAGAAAATGGCATAGCATAACTTGTAAAAATTATGGATAAATTGGGTATATTAGTAGGACATGACAGAGAGCTCCTGTTAATGTAAGACCATATCTATTCATCCTATATCTATAATTTGTTTAAATTTGTTTAATTTTGTTAAGTCAAATAAAATATTAACAAGTTTGCATGTGCCAATAAAACCAATAGTAGGCTAACTAATAAAAGGTCGACATTAACTCCACAACAAGTAAGAAGTCAGCAAGCATTTCCATAAGTTGCAGGAAATTAGTCATAGTCTTCATCAGCAATACCTCCACCACAACCTTCACAAACTTCAGTAGAAGGAGTCCCTTAACAATCTATGTTATCATGAATTAAAGTACAATGGTAATACATTTTTTACATGGATGGACATGGTAGTCTTTCTTTTGATTGCGTTTTGGTACAATGCTATAGATGGACATGGTAGCCTTTTTTTTGGTTGGGTTTTGGTATACCTGGTCAAGGGATATAGTTTATGTTTTGGTATACATAAGACAAAAGCATAGGAGCCACTTCAGTTTTTTGATAAGTAGGATTGATATATCTATATATGGGCATGATATGTACATAAAATAGATGGGTAATGTAGAAGCCCGCTTAAGCTTTTTGTTTAGTGGGATTGTTATACGGGCATAATATGTACTTAAAATGGATGGTTATTGTTACTGAAGGAAATATTTTGCTAAGTTTTGCAATCAAATACTGATATGTTTTTTAATCTAAATGGGAATGTTCGTGCTACTAGCATTGGCTAGCTTTGTTGAATGGCTACTTTTATGTAGTGTGTTGTAATTAAATAGGAATGTTACTTATCAAAATGTACGTGTGTTATTTATTGAATGGTTCAGGGAAAAGATAGAAGTTAGCTCATCTGGAGGAGGCTTTTCTTTTTCTTTAATCATTCTTATTGATATTCAAAAGGCTATCTCATGCAACCATAGCTTCCCTGATAGCCACCATTTTTTTGCACTAGGCAATTCCTTAGCATAATTCGTAATGAACACATAGAGGCTTATGTTTATAATGAATGGTTCAGAGAAATGGTATATGAATTTGCAAACTTGTATTGCTTATGTTTATAATGAATGGTTTAGGGAAATGGTTCATAAGTTAACCAACCTAATATAGGTTTGCAGTAAAGGTTTTTTCCCAAAGCCATGAACTTTTTCTTCTTAAGATTTGCCAACCTGAAATGAGTTATTTTTTTTGTATAACATTTGCAACAAAAGCCATGAACTTTTATTAATAAATGGCACCAACTTTTTGTTCTTACCTAAAAGCCATGGCCTATTTTCAAAATGCTACCAATTTTATTTTCTAAGCAATGCCTAACTCACACTCAATGTACAATTTCAAAACCAAGGCACAACTCACAGTCATCATACAATATCAAAACCTGATTATGAATTTTTTCTAGGCAATGTTGCAAAACCAAGGCACAACTCACAGTCTTCCACTACTATTTGTTGACATGTTACTAACTTATAAGGAAAAAAAAAGTTTAGACAAAGGAGGCATGAATATGTAGGCTAATGAAAAAAAAAACAAAAAAAAAACAAAAAACATAGAAAATTATTTCTTATGGGATTTTTCCAAATACTAGCAATACAGCCTCTTTTAAAAAGAGCACACTACTTTTATCTTTTAGTCAAAATAAAAACCCCCCATTTCTTTTGTATTTTAATTACCTATAATTTATAAGCCTCAATTCTGATATAAAGAGGTGAAGGGTAATGATTCTCCATTGATATGTTAGCAAATCTCTCATTTCAATTCACCTCTATTGGTTTAAGAGCAAAGTCACTAGGGGGTTTGGAGTTTTAATCCCAAAAATTACTTCAACAATACAGAAACCACATAAAATGCCACCACTGTGATATCAATCCCAACAAGGGACCTCTTACATAAACTCTCTCAATTTATTCATCACAACACAATTTCCCATATCAAACTGATAACAAAATCAATAAAAATAATGATCTCCCATAAACCCCTAGCTATGAGAACAATGGACAAAACTGCCATATATAAAAGGCAATGCCTAGTAAATTGAAATAGAACAGCATCACCCAATTTCTAATTTTTTTCTTTCGATATAGAGAAATATCAAATGAAAGTTAAAACTCAACAATCGACGGAAAGAAAATTTACTATACCTTTTAGTTCAACAAAAATAGAGAATCCTAACTTGAATGAGGCGTAGCCTGAAATGATAGGAAGAACTGATGTAGAGAGAGATTTGGCACAGAAAGAACTTATTGAGACAAATGATGGAGAAAAATCAATAGACCTTCCTCATCTTCTTATTCCATCGTCGTTCAAGATCAAGTTCTTTTGACTTCTCACTTGGGCTTTATCATAGAATGATGAGAGAATGGTTTAATGTGTTAGAATGGCTACATGTTTCAATTGAAGGGTATTTCAGTCCTTTCGCATGTGTTAAAAGGGTATAAAAAGGTAGAAATGGTATTTTGAAAACATTTTATGGCTGATGTCATTATTTTTGGGTAAAACCTTAACGAGAAGTAGATGAAAAAGGGTTTAGATTACAAACATTTCAACATAAAGGAGGTTAATGTAATTTTTAAATGTTGAGGGTGTTCATGTGTAGTTACACAAATATTTAAGGGGTCTGAGTAATTTATCCTAAATTTAACCCTTCATTTAAAAATATAATTTTTCATTTTTTAAGGGGTAAATTAGTGTAAATAATTAAGAAAGAGTAAACATTAAATAATTAAGTTTTAAATGAAGAGAGAGAAAAGTTAAATCAAGTGAGAAGAGAGAAAAACCAAGTGAATAAAGAGAAAGTTCCGCAATAAAGATAAACCACGAAAGATGTTTATCCATTGAAAAACTCAATAAAAATATGTGAATCTACCTCTTGAATGAATCCACTGAAAAAGATATATGTGAATCTATTGTAATATACCTATTGTTTTCTCTTGCAATATAGCATAGCTATTATATTTTTGTATTCGGGTCCATTGTGCCTATTGAATCTTCCAATGAACTCATAGATGTTGATTATCTTGAAAAAATATTTATCAACAATTATCTTCAACCTTTGAAGATTGCTTAGTTTACAATGGATTCATTCATAAATATCTTAAAGCAGGAGGTAGATTCATAGATTTTCAATGGATGAACGTCTTTCATGGGTTATCTTCATCGTAGAACTTTTTTCTTTTTCACTTGGTTTTTCTCTCTCCTCACATGATTTTAACTTTTCTCTCTCTTAATTTAAAACTTAATTATTTAATGTTTACTTGTCACGTCTCAGATCTTATAACCCGAGGAGTAAGTGATAAATTACACATAACATGCACTAAATATACAATTCCTAGATCAGAGCAATGCAACAACCCTGTGATAAACCCAAGACATATATTAAAGTAAAGTAAATCAGGCCTAGGCTACTGCCAGGCCATCATGTTTCATCACAATTCCACCATCAATACAATATATAAGCCTTAAGATTATTACAACCCAGTCGAATAACTCTTTTTTAGTTCAATAGTATTATAAATCCTAAATAAGAAATTTAAGTTAAGTGAAAAAAAAAAATTAGCTAAATCTAGAATGGCTCATGCACACATGCTTCTAATCTTGCCAAGTGTCCGCCTATTTGTTTGGGTCAGAACCTACAACCAAATCTGTAGGGAACCGGTCCTCTTATGCCCACGTGGCCTCATAATAACATATATAAAGTGCAATGCAATAATACTAACAATTCGTTTTCTTATAACTTAATAGTACTAATATATTCACAATCACGCTTAAAACCACATACCTTCGACATTATACATGCATTAATCAAATATCAACAATACAACCATGATACAACACGAAATCATATATACCATAACTATTATTCTCATTCATGACATTTTCATAACATAACACATAAGTTCAATTATCAATCGTTATCAAAATCTCAGCTTTTAATCCCAATTACATCATATCATTTTATCATCAATACTTATCTTTTATCCACATATTCAAAAACAAGTCATTGGGGGTGGGTACACACACACACACACACACTATCTTTTATGGGACATAAACCCCAAGTGAAAATGGTAAATCAAAAACACATATATCGTCTTTTATGGGCTAACATCCAATGAAAATGATATGAACCGAATATCATGTTGTGGGTTACTAACCCACTGGCATGAACACTTAACCCTACGTAAATTTTGGGACTTTCAACCTGAGAGTAGTCTCACGATCCTTCCTATTTACTGTACCCCCACGTCCCCTAGCATATCACCAATTATTTTCTTTCATTTGGTTCTCATTCATCATCTCATACTTTCCTTAACACTTGGCTACATTTCAAGTTTCCAACATAGCAATTCATGTATCTTTAAAAGTAACAAGTAAGCAACACATATTAACATTAAGGAGTATTAAACATGTTTTTGAGATTATAAGATTAAATATGATAATCAATTTCAATGTCAAGTAAAAATATAATGTTAAACTCATAGTATACCTATAGTGAAATGTCCAAACTAAACTAAGTAAGAAGTCTGAACTGGAATTAGTGGCGCCTAACTGTTTCATGTGTCATGTGCCCAAGAGTAGGGGTGCCTAAGAATGAACCCCTCGTGAGTTTACTTAAAGTTGGAACCACTTACCAAGCTCCAACCTTATTCGGTTCTTCCTTGCTTCTTGATTTTCTTCTTCATTTTTCGATTTTTTTTTTTTCAATACCCAGAACTCTCTCTCTCTCTCTCTCTCTCACCATACATACATATATATAATTTATAATGAATTTGTTGGTTTCTACAATAAATTTCAGTCTCCCCCATCACCTTAAGCTAACTATAGGTTGTAGGATATGGTTTCATCCGTCTAAGCTAAAACACACCATTCATGTGACGTTAGTTTCAATTGCAGGTGCCCAAGAGGTTACCTATTGTGCGCCTAACAGCTCGGGCGCCCACCTGAGTATGGGTTGTGCACCTAAGAACTCGGGCGCCCACCTGAAGTATAGGTCGTGCGCCCTCTGCTTCTGGACTCGAGCTAACACACTAACTTCCTGATTGTTTTACCTATCTCTCTCAGAATTCTTCACTCTAAGATACCACTAACAATCAATACTACTTAATTATCACATTAATATATCCAAAGCACATTGAAAACCATAAATTAGCAATTGTCCAAATATCCAGAATATTACATTCTCCCCTCCTTATAAAAATTTCGTCCTCAAAATTTTGATACATAACATAATTCAAGAAAACAAGTGTGGAAAACGTTCTTGCATCTCGGACTCACGCTCCCTGCAGACTCTTTCACTTCATGATGCTTCCACAACACTCATACCAATGGGATTGTTTTACCCTTAAGCACTTGGTTTTGAGAATTTAAAATTTGAACCAGCTTTACTTTATAGTGCATATCCAAGTCTATCTCAAATTCAGTGTAATTTAACACATGAGTAGGATCTGGGATATATTTGTGTAGCATAGAAATGTGAAAAATCTCGTGCACTCCAAACAATTATGGTGGCAATGCCAACCTATAAGTAATTTCTCCAACTCTTGCCAAAATTTCAAATAGACTGATATATCAGGGAAATAATTTTCCTCGCTTGCCAAATCTGAATTGTCCCTTTCTTAGTGATACCTTTAGGAATACATAATATCCGACTAGAAACTCCAAAGGTCTCTTCATTTTAATGTGCAAAGTTTTTCTAATGACTACGTGCCATCTCCAACCTCTGTTTGATAACTTTGATCTTCTCATTGGTTTCTCGAACCAACTCTGGTTCAATCATAGTAGTCTCTTCAATCTACGTCCAACACACTAGTGATCTATATGATCTACCATATAATGCCTTAAATGGTGCCATTCCAATGTTAACCTGATAACTATTGTTATAGGCAAACTTTACCAATGGCAAATGATCTTCCCAACTCCCTTGGAAATCTAACACACATGCTCGGAGCATATCTTCTAAAATCTATATTATTCGCTCAGACTGACCATCAATTTGAGGATGATAAGTTGTACTAAAATATAGTTCTGTCCCCGTGGCCACCTGAAAACTTTGCCAAAAGTAAGAGACAAATCGTGAATCTCGGTCTGAGACAATTGATACCGGTGTCCTATGTAATCTCATAATTTTTCGAATATACAATCGAGCCAAAGAGTCCATTAATCTGTCATCTGCATTGGCAAAAAATGAGTTGATTTAGTTAATCTATCCAGAATAATCCAAATAGCATCACAACTTCTTTTTGTTCTTAGCAACCCTAACACAAAGTCCATAGTCACAACTTCCTATTTGATACAGGCAATGGTTGTAATAACCCAGTTGATCTTTGATGTTCCATTTTTACCTGCTAGCAGGTCAGACACTTGCTAATAAACTTATCTATATCTTTCTTCATTCCAGCCTAATAAAATTGTCTTTTTAAGTCATGATACGTTTTTGTATACCCTGGATGCATTGCCAATCGTGAATAATGGGATTCCTTCATAACTTCATTTCTAACTGATGAGGGTATATAAATCTTGCCCTGGTATTTAACCACCCCATCATCATCTATCGTCTAACTTGGAATATCCACTAATTCCCTTATTTTCTCTCGAACATAATTAGCCTCTTCATCAGATCCCTAGGCCTTAATCACCTTGCTGGTTAATGCTGGTTGAATGACAGAAGTATATAGTTTCACTCATTTCTCATTTTCTTCAATTTTTAAATCAAATTCATTCAAAATCCCTATCATTTCCTACTTTTTGACTGCTACACTAGCCATAGTACTGTTAGTTTTTCTGCTCAAAGCATCAGTAATAACATCAGTCTTGTCCGAATGACAATGCAATTCAAAATCATAATCTTTCATATACTCTATCCACTTTCGTTATCTCAGATTCAAATCTCTCTGGGTAAAAACATATTTTAAACTCTTATGATCTGACAAAGCTTTCACCATACAAGTAGTGTCTCTAACTCTTCAAAGTAAAAATTACTGCTACAAGCTCCAAATCATGTACAGGATAATTCTTCTCATGATTCTTCAATTGCCTAAAACCATACTCCACTACTCTTCCATTTTGCATGAGGACACATCCAAGTCTTTCCGATGATGCATCACAAGACACTGAGTAACCAGCTTCCCTTTTTGGAATAATTAACACCGGTGCAGTGGTTAGCCTTTTCTTTATCTCCTGAATTGATCTTTCACAAACTTCACTCCATTCAAATTTAACTCATTTCTGGGCCAATCTGGTCAATGGGGCTACCAACCTTGAAAAGTCTAAAACAAATCTCCTATAATATCCTGCCAACCCAAGGAAATTGCAAATCTCAAACACCATCTTTGGTTGCGACCACTCCAAGATGGCTTCAATCTTGGATCGATCTACCGCTACCCCTTTCTTATACATAATAAGCCCTAAAATTTTGACTTCCCTAAGCCAGAATTCACATTTACTCAATTTAGCATACAACTGAAGCTCTTTTAACCTTTGTAACATCGGCCTCAAGTATTGTTCATGCCCCTCTTTTGATTTGGAATACACCAAGACATTGTCTATAAACACCACCATTAACTTGTCAAAATAATCCCTGAAGACTCGATTCATCAAATCCATGAACACTACCGATACATTGGTCAATCCAAATGACATAACCAAGAACTCGTAATGGCAATATCGAGTTTTGAATGCCGTCTTTGGAATGTCTTCCTTACGTATCTCAACTGGTGGTATCCTGTCCGTAGATCAATCTTTGAATACACCAAAGGCCCCTTTATGTCACGCCCCGAGTCCGAGGACCCAACAACACCTCAGACATTGTGCACCGATCCACCAGGAAACGAATAGGGGTACTTTTGGGAGTTAACAAGGTCACCTTCCGCTTGGGGCAATCAATTGTGGCTTTATACGCCTCAAGCCAATCCATGCCCAGAATTACATTAAATTCTCGCATGTCCAAAACAATTAAGTCCGTGGAAACCACCGCTTCTTTCTTCTCAAACATATACTCTACACACAATTCACATTCCTTCACCATAGATGTCAGAGAAGAAAAGGCAACAGTTGGGGTCTCCACTAATAACATCAATTCCATAGGGCTTACCTCTAAGCCCAATGCAGACACACACTTAGCAGAGATAAATAAATGGAAAGCTCCCGTGTCCAACAGCACTACAGCATAAGAAGAGTACACACGGAAGATACCTCTGGTGATCAATGGCTCTGCTGGTGCCTCCGGCTGGGTCATGGCAAATACTCGCCCTTGCACTTGGCCAGTGGGTGATCTGCCGCCCCTCTAGTTTGTGGAAGCTCCCCTCTACGACTGGGAGGCTCCGCTCTGTGAGGTTCCCGCTGGAGGGCCTCTCTGCTGCGTCTGCTGCTGAGGTGTCGAGGCACGACTGCCCTGGGCACTCTGAATCCCTGGCCCAGCTCTCCCACTGACACCTTGTAACTGGGGGTAATAGTGTTGAACGTGCCCCGCTTGCCCACATCGGTAACAAATCCGGATGTCCGCTGGGGCCCCGCCCCCTGATCGGCCAGTGGCTTCAGCCGTCCCCCGCAACAGTGGGTAGTCAGCCTTTATGTGCCCCGGTTGCCGGCAGTTGTAGCAAATGGGCTGCCCTGTTTCTGTTCTCCTCGGCGGCCTGGGGGCCACTCTAGTTGATTGGGCAGGCTGCTGATTACGCTTGAAAAGTGTAATTACAAACCCAATAAATTAGTAGATTTATGTTTATTTTATTTATAAATCTTATGTTTTATTATTATTTTGAACTTATATGTTTGTTTCCTTCATTGTAGTG
>JAVXUM010000021.1:8580614-8596642 GCA_035590655.1 Pouteria glomerata | reverse complement strand
AAGTGGTATGTGCTCACGTCCCTACAGATGACCCTGCAGGACCCACACAGGGCAAGTAGGAGGGACCTCGAGGAGATATCCCCGTTTGGATAAGAGCGAAGATAATCATTCATGTTGTACATTTATCTTGAGTAAAAATTTTGTACTGTATATTATTACTTATATTTTTGGTTTTGTAATGGCCTTAAGGCCCAAAATATGTATCAACTGAATGAAATTAGTGGAGTTTGTTTTATGTCTTTCGATCTTATGGAACCATGTGAGTGGGAACCTAGTTACAAGTGTGAATGCATGAATGGTATATGAATTGCACAGGGACTTATTAGGTAACCCCAATGGTCCATTTTTAATCCGGTATATAGCAGGTTGTCTTGTGGGTCCACTATGTAACCGTTGTGCTAGCTCTGATAGTTGAGACCGTGTTTGTATGTTGTGAATGTCTTACACTCACTCCCCGGGTCCCCCGGGATTCGGGGTGTGACAATAAAATTCACTACAAATCATCTTTAGAAAGACTATAACCTAGGCCCCGGGACATAGGTCAGTTGGTGAAAGGGCGAGAGTGAGGAAAGACTCTGCTAACGGCTGCAAGAGTTCGAGTCCCATTCAAAACCGAACCCTTGCATTGCACGAGCGGTGAAAAGCAAGCCTTCACACCCTGCACCACTGACGCACATCCTACGATTTACCTCTTACACGATACTTCAAGGCAGGGGCATTAGGGGCCCTCAAGATTGGGGTTCAACCTTTTAGAAAGACCATATCCTAAACAAGGAAGAAGTTCTTAAAGATAAGTAAGGAACATTAATAATTCTAATTGTGGTGAATAGTGCATATCCTTGGTGAAAACAATTTCCACTAACAAGAACAATTCTGCCTTGATAACAAGAACAATTCTAGCCACATGTAGGAATTACAATCACCTTTTCTCAATATGTCAGAAAGGAAAAACAACTAAAGCACAAACAAGCATGCCTTGATAAAAGCAACTCATATGACGACGATAGATAGCATGCTTGG
Organism: Pouteria glomerata; assembly: GCA_035590655.1. NCBI lineage: Eukaryota > Viridiplantae > Streptophyta > Magnoliopsida > Ericales > Sapotaceae > Pouteria > Pouteria glomerata. Next base: position 8,595,622 of record JAVXUM010000021.1, on the reverse strand, counting down.
ATATAATCATGTACCATGCATGAATGATGGTAGGCATGAAATTTCATGAGTAGTAGAAGATTTTTGTAAGCCATCAGAAAAATAGGGTCACCAAGTATCAATTTGGGAAAACGAAAATTCATTGCAAATCACCTATAGAAAAACCATATCCTAAACAAGGAACAAGTACATTGAAAATAGGCAAGGAACTCAATACTTTCCAATTGTGGTGAAGAGTGCATACCCCTAGTGAGAACAATTTCCACTAGCAAGAACAATTCAAGTAAAACTAACTTCAAACCATATGTAGGAATTACAATCACCTTTTTCTCAATATGTCGGGAAGGAAGCACAAAGTGTAAAAAAGCATGCCTTGATAAAGCAAATTACCTGACAACGATAGATAGCACGCTTGGATACAATCATGCACCATGCATGAATGATTACAGGCGTGCTCTCTCTCGTTGTCAAGCGATTATTCATCAAGGCACGCTGAGGCATTATCTGCATATAAAAGAAAGGGTACGGATTAATCAAGATCTAAGAACAATAAAACAAAATGTGTTCAACTTATTTATAGATTTCTTGTACAAGATGGGAAGAATATAAATAATGCCAATATTATGAAGGAAATGTCTTCCATGACAATCTAATTATTGTTCAACTTCTCCTTGACCTAGCAACCAATTGAACACAAAAGAATGAGAAGGATAGGGGTGAGCAAAACTGAATCGAAAAAAAAAACCAAACCAAATCACTTGTTCAGTTTTTTGGTTTTCAACTTCTCATTGACCTTGCAACCAATTGAACACAAAAGGATGAGACGGATAGGAGTGAGCAAAACTGAATCGAAACAAAAAAATCTAGCCAAATTACTCATTCAATTTTTTTGTTAATTCAGTAAGGTTCAATTTTTTTGTTTTCCAAAATTTTGGCTAAAATAGAAAACCAAAATTAATATTAGTCTAATATAAATATTGTTAATATAATACATTTATATATATTACATTTAGAATATATTATCAATATATTTGTCCAAAAATATTAATATTTTTATCAATTTTTACTAATATATTGAATTAATACTTTTAAAATTATGATTTGGCTCAGTTCAATTTTTATTTTTTTCAAAATTTTGGTTTTAAGTTCAATTTTCTATATAAATTCGGTCCTTTTTCAGTTCCATTGGATAAACTGAATGCTTACCTCCAGAGAGGAGTAAATATTAGTGTATAAGACCAGTAGAACTCAAGAACGCCCGAAAGAAAATCCACAACTCCACCTTTTTTCGGACATGATCTTGAGAATCAATAACAAAATTCTAAAAGAAAAAACAAAGTACTGGCTAGAGCACATGCATTTTCACAACTTGTCTAAGCGTGGAATTTCAACAGCATCAACAAGAAGAAAATTTCGTATTCACAAATAAAAATATCAACTTGGTCATTATAGTAGTATTTCTTGCCTGCAGTAGCACGATCACACGCAGTGTATAACATTACATCAAGCTCTGAACTAAATGAAAATCAGACACAAGTAAACACATGGGATTGCACCAAACTATTAGGCAGATCAACAAAGAAATGAGACATTCCATATCAATGTCAAGTAATGACCAATTACACTAATTATCTAACGGTAGACAACCCAAATAAGTAAACTCAGTTCCAATAAATCAAATTTTTAAAACAAAAGACCCCAGCCCTAAACTATAAGACCCATATAACTTGCTATTCATGAAAAGAAAATTTTAAGACTAATAATAAGACATCAGTATTTTTGTTGTCTTCAATTTAACGAGGAGCTAATAAAGAAAAAAGAAACAAGAACTCCTATTTGGGCACCACCAAAAACCAAAAATAATTTCAATACCAAACAGGCATTATAAAATGAGAGCATATTAACCAAAGTGACCCAACTTTCCGAGCACACAAGTCTGATAGCAAAAGTGAAACTGAAAATATAAATAAAACTAAAGCAACTCTTTAAAAACCCTAGTTTGCAAAATAAGCAAAAGTGTTTCTGAATAAATGGTGAGAAGTGTCTTCCCTCAATTCCTAGATCTACACCAAAACCGAACAAAGCCCAAAAAGCTAGTGATCAGAAATGGGACGGATTGAGGAACCACCTTCGAATCAAGTAAAACACTGCAATATATGGCAGAGACGTCCTCTTCGAGTAATTAAAGTGGCAAGAAGCTCTAGGGAGAGAGAATAGATAATGGTGGACATCCCCGCCCCCCCCCCCCTCCCTTTTTTTTTTTTTGTCCTTTTTACGGTTCAATGAGCAGGAGAGTACAATAGAGAAGACAAAGATGACAAGGAGAGAGAAGGGCGTTGGTTGATGTGGTACAGGGACCTTAGGCACGGGTGTGAAAATCCAGACTGGATTGTTCGGCCGTGGAGCCCACTGTCATTCAGCGTTTGTTGTGTAACTTGGCCGAGGGATGTCTCATCTTATGGGCTCACAAAAATTAATTTTGTTCTACTTTTGTCTGATGTCTAATACCATGGTTGAGGTGGAATAAATTATCTCCTATCTTCAGATTTGGTTCTCGTCAAGATCTGAGGGTTCAAAATTATTTTTTTCATATCACATATCAAATCATATTTTTTATTCCACTTTATATCCCACCAATCAAACACCAAAAAAAAATAATCTCACATAAAAAATAATCTTATTTTTTATCCAATTTCACATATTATTTCCATAGGTCATACGATATTACTTATTCCTCATCATTCAGTCCCTCAAAACAAACATAACCTTACCATTTAAAAAAAAAAAAAAAAAAAAAAAACTTTTTTTTTTTGCCAAATAACCCGACCCGTCTCTCATTTCAGCCTGATTTTTCTACGGCTACCATTTCTTCCACGGAAGATTCACCAAATATTTTATCCACGGGAGAGACAACAACGCATTGCTCTACGAGTATTTAGAGTTGATTAAAACTATAAAAGTTAGTAGGTATGTTTAATTTATTAATAAACATTAAAAATATTTAAAATTATTTATTTTTATTTTATTATACGAATTACGAATTTATAATTTATTTTATTTTTTATCACAATAAATAAAATTAATATTTCATATTTTGTGTAAATTTAAACTATATAACCTCATAATTCGTGGTTATATAAATTCTTAAAAACTTATGGTTTTTTTAATACGTCCAAACGTTGCCACCAATAGTTGAGCTTCGTCCTGCCTTGCACGTGTCAACAGTATTGTGGGGCCCGCCCCTTATGTAATTATTGGATTACCGTAATATAATTAATTAATAATTATCATTAGTGAATTACTTTATTCACGGAAGTACCCTTGATTTCCTCTGAACTTCTAATTCCGTGATGCAACCTCGTATGAGAGAAATTAAAATAATAATTTATAATAAGAAAAACGTGTACATCCATTTAAAAATATATAGCTTTTGACACCTACACCCTTATTCTTATATTTTTTTTTACATCTTACTGGTTATAACGGATAGTGATCAATGTATTCTGTTCAAAATCATTACAGCCGCACGTAGAAAGTGATATCCTACAACTATTATAATTTTGAACAAAATACACTAGTCACTGCGTATCATAACCAGTAGAGTAAAGAAGAATGTAAGAGAAAGAGTATAAATGTAGCATTACTATTTTTCTTCATGTGATTTAAAATTAAGATGAATCACTCGTACATCCCTCAACTGTTTTTTAAAATTACACTCTTATTTTTTTTTTTTTTTGTGGTAATTATATTACACTCACATTCCTTTTACTCTTATAATTATTTTAACTTACATTATAATCACATATAAATTATAAAATGACTTTGACTAGTTTTTTGTGATTAAAAAATATATAATTGTAAAATAAAATTTTTATAAATATATTAATTCCAACCTTCAAATCTCTTATACTAGTAATTAAAATTCATATAAATAATTCAAATATTTTATAAAAATTAATATATTATTAAAAAATACACATATCACCACATCTCGAGTTTTACTTAAGGGTAAATGGTGTGAGTGAATGAACTTATTAGGAAATGAAGCAAATGAACCAATAATCTAAACGAAGTTGAAGGCATGATCTATGAGATCAAGTGTCAATCAAGCCAAATATAATAATAAAAAATTTATCAAAGTTTACTATATTATATTCATGCAATTAATCCATATAAACGCTAGATAATGATAGTCGGCGATGATATTGATGACTAGTCCAACGGTCACTAGTTTAAATCTTCTCGCAACTATTGTAGTCTTATCTAATCATTAATTTTAGAGTCCCTAAGAATTAATCGACGTATAAGTTGGTCCGAGTACTCAAATTTTTTTAAAAATAAATAAATAAATAGATAAATAAATAAACACACTTCACTTATTATCGTCATCCGAAATCATAAGATAATACTCCAACTTAAAATGAATAAAATAAATATTACAAGCAAGTCGGAAAGAAATCAACTAAGTCTCCGTGAGAAAGGAAAGAAATCAATTAACTGAATCAACACCACTGGTAGCATCACTTTAAAGGTTTATTATGGGAGGGGTACAAAACTCAGCAGTCAAAGTTGAGGGAGAGTTCTGTAATATTAAATTTCAGAATTATTAAATTAAAATTTAATGATTTATATTTATTTAAATATTTTTAAATTAAAAATATGTAAATAAATATGAACCATTAAGGATTTTGTGATATCATGTTCTGAAACTATTGGATTAAAATCTAACAATCTAGATTCATTCAAGTATTTTTAAATTAAAAATATGCAAATAAATCTAGACCACTAGGGATTCCGTGACATCAAACTTTAGAATCGTTAGATTAAAGGATAACGGTTTAAATTCATTTAAGTATTTTTAAATTAAAAATATGTAAATAAATCTTAGCCATTAGGCCATTCGTGACATCAAGTTCTAGAACCATCAAATTAAATAATCTAACCGTCTAGAATCATTTAAGTATTTTTAAATTAAAAATATATGAATAAATCTTGACTATTAAAGAATTCCATGACATTAAGCTTTAGAACCATTGATTAAAAAGTTAACGGTATAAATTCATTCAAATATTTTTAAATTAAAAATATGTGAATAAATCTAGATTATTGAATTTGAATCTAACAGTTCATATATGATGTTTAGGTGACATTGGAGGGAACGATGTCATCTCCCTCTTCCAGTCAAAATTTTTACATGCCTATGTATCGTAATTCAATAAGGTAATTGTAATAAATGATAATTTATGTACATATAACAAATCGGAGGAAGATTTCACAAATAATTGAACATCAATACAATAAAAGCAATGATAATCAATTTAATGCAAATATGTATAATTTCATGTATATCTGCAAGTATGTCATACTCAACTGTTCAACTCTACCGATAATTTCAAAATGCAAATTCAAATCTACGATCACTATAAAAGCACGGAGCTCCCATTTTTACTTCTCGACTCAAACACCATGCATCAAGCTGACGCTCACGAAACATCTTCAAAAGCCTAGTTTCCTAATTTAGTATATAAGGAATTGAGGAACCCACGGAGGATTGAGGATGTATATGTGGTGCACTGTGTACTGAATTATTATCAATTGCAAAATTTGGACAGTTAGATTTTCTTGGAAAAAATCTAATGGCACCTATTTAAATTTAATTTTTTTCACTCTCTTTCATTGATCCCTTCTCTCTCAGACTAGATTTTGTTAATACTTAAAATTATTTTTAAAAATTATGATTTCTTTTATTAATATAAATTTAAATTTTTTAGAAAAAATAAAAATAATAAAAAATTAGGGCACTAGTAACTAAAAAAAAATATAATAAATCTGCAACCCATCAAATGAATAGCACATAAGTAAATTTTTTTTTACTTTTTCATTATTTTTATTTTTTTGAAAAAAATTAAATTTATATTAATAAAAAATCTTAATTTTAAAAAATAATTTTAAATGTTAACAAAATCTAGTGTAAGAAATAGAGGATAAATGAAAGAGAGTGAAAAAAAATGAATTTACATAGGAACCATTAGATTTCTTTTAAAAAAAATTTAACAGCCCAAATTTCACAGTTGACAAAATCTGGCACATTACACCAATTGTACCCTCCATCCAGCATGATGAAAAGCACGATTGCCACCAAATAGTGTTCGTTTTCATAGCATAGGGAAGAGGAAAACACCTCAACTTTAAGCTTGAAGACATATGCTTAACGAAATAATTTTAATCAGTAATTCAGTTTTCAAACTATCCTAAAAAATTTCTCTCCTAAGATGAAGTGCTTGGTTAAGTGCAAGTCCTTAGCTTATATCAACAAATTCAGAGATATTGTCTCAACCACTCTATCAAAGAAATTTTCTCAACAATCATGATTCTATATTAGAGAAAATATTCTCTGATGCACGAAATATTAGCATATTATCTAAGCCAATAAGACTTTACCCATCAAAAAAAAATTAACTCTAGGCTATTCCTCGAAAAACCCTAAGCTAAACTCTAGTTACCATGTTAAAATTTATTTAATTAAAACAATTTTTAATAAAATAAATTTGATCTTAGACTATAACAATATCCATTTGATTAATCATTTATTATTTATGTTGGGCCTGTGTAAAATATCATATCTCTTAAATTATATATTTATCCGTAAGTCACTGTTTATCCAAACTTTGATTATTCTCAATATTTCTACATTTGTAAAATAATATACAAATAAATATTATTCGATAGATAATTTATTAATGGTGTGTTTAGTAAAAAAGAAGAATGAAAGGAAGGAAAAGTGAAAAGAAGGAGTAAGAGAAGGAAAGAAAAGCAAGAAGAAGAAGTGTGTTTGGTTGAGGGGAAAAGTGATAGGAAGTAAAAAGAATATATATATGAATGTATATATTATAATTTATTTTATGAATTAAAAATTATTTTTAAAAAATGGATCCCACTTTTTAAATTTTTTATCACACATTTCTTTTCCTCTCATCTTCCCTTCTTTCTCCCTTCTTTTCCTCCCAAATTTAGGAGGAAAAAATTGTGGATCCCACCGTTTTTTCACCCTATTTTTCACTTTGTGTGGGTCCCACCCTTTTTTTTTCACTCTATTTTCCACCTTATTTTCCTTTCTCTCCACTTTTCTCTCCAACCAAATAATGGAAATGGAAGATTATCCTCCTTCCATTCTTCCTATTTTCCATCCAACCAAATATATCCTAAATAAATTGTAGCAATAAATTTAATGTTCAAGTATAATAAATCGCTTATGTGAGCATTGAAAAATGGACTATATTTTGTAAGCATATGCTCCCACAACTCATGAAATTAAAACTCTAAAATGTCCAAAAATTGACCATTTATATAGATCTTACTCAATGATATCTTCAACTGATTTGATTAATGAACGTAAGTTTATTACAGACTCAAAATTAAGGCCTATTAAACTTACTAAAAATTCAGTATACTATAATTAATGACATTTATTAAACTTATCATAATCCACAATAGTATATCGAAAAGGAATTGTTAATTCACTTTTATTTATAAAAACTTGTGAATGATGTCTTTTTGCATAGATATCTTACACCAAATACTTAAATCATATATTTTATAAATAAAGGACAATAATATATGTTTAAAGGAATAAATTGTATTATTACATATCATACTTTTAAGGGCATAAATATTATATAGGTCTAATAAACAACAACAAAGATGGAAACAAGCAATTTACAATAGGGAGAAATAAAAAATAAATAAAAATTTAAAAAGGAAATAATGTTCATGAAGTAAAACATGCACACTATTATTTTCATTATCTATTCACATCAAGCATTGTACTGATCCCAAAAAATTATTATCCATTCCACAGTCAACAAGAAGCCCTTAGAGAAATCTCTGGAAAAAGAGAAATCTTTGGTAAATCCTACAAGTAATAGAAAAAAAACCGTATGCCTATATCATGTACCCACCACTTCGCAAGTCCACGTCAATGAATGTTTTTAACACTTCATTTGAAACAGTGAATTCAATAAAATTTAACTTAATTTGATAAAAATTTTCTTTAATTCTTATATTTAAAATTAAAATAAAATTTTATGAATTGAATTTGATTTCATCTCTATATTAAGTAAAATTTAACTCAAAACAATAAAATTTGATGAGAGTTTGTTATTTTCTTAAAATAGAAATATTTATCCTCATATATCACATTTATCATATTTTGTATTTTTTATTAACATAAATAATTTTAGTATTTATCTTAAATTAATTCAATTCAAGTCTTAAATTTAAATATGTGTTCTAAACACAATTTTATTTATCAAATCAAACCTTTATTTTAAAATCAAATCTATAGGGCCGTATAGAGGACTGTTTCCTAATAGAATGTAAGAGAATCCTGCTGAGTTAAAACTGATATGTGCCACCTCCTCCATGAAAGTTAAATATTTGCACTATCTAGACGTCAAAGGTAGGTCCAAACTTCAAGACGTCCATTTGTTTTGCTTTTAACATGAAAATTTGTTAATTGTAGACACTGTTGCCAAACCTGCATATGTACGACTTCAGCTTTGAGGCTTTGAGCACATTTGGAATAGGATTCCCATGGCTTTTGCACATGTGTTCTTTCAAATACATTAAGCATCTCAAAGTTAGCACTAACAACAAAAAGAGAAAAAAGAAAGAAAGAAAAAAATGTTACAGAGAGGAGAAAGAACACAGTAAATGTCACTTAAAGAAAGGAGACAGAACAAATTAAAGAAGAATAAAGACAGAAAATAAGCACGAGCACGAAACAGTGAAAAAGTATGGAAGGGAAAATTATGCTAATAGAATAAAACCTAATTAACAGCAGTCATAAACCCCAAACACAACAGATGCAAGGGCCAAAAAAAAAAAAAAAAATACAAAGATCTAATAGTGTAACAGTGAACGAGAAAACATAAGAATCAAAAAGTAATAATAAAAAAGGATGATCGCACTGAGCTATATGGCCAAAGTGCATGAGCTATATGGTACTTCTTAAATTTACATAAGATGAGTTTTTATTCTAAGAATTTTTCTCATTGATACTAACTTAGCTAGCCTATTTGCCATCGGAAAATATAATCCAAAATTTTCTAGGTTCTAGCCAATGCATTTGATACAGATGTCTAGGAATATGATGTATTCATTTAAGGATGTGAATTCAACTCCTAGAAACGTTATGTAGTACCTATCAATAGGACATCATGCAAAGGTATTTTAAGGATCAATTGGACCAACAAATATATCAATATATCTTACATATATATCAAAATATATAACTCTTTCCAAATTCAAGTTCCTTCATCTGGTTGTGCTCTAAATTCATATAAAAGAGGTCTGTGTGGCTTATAAAGCCGTACGTTTCCATTCATTCCCTAGAATATTATACAGTTTATAAATCTTAGGCTTCAACTGTCCCCTAACATAAGAGTCAAAAATGCAGTGGTAATTTCTTAAGTAATCTTCCCAGAACTACGAAGTCTACTTTTGGTAAAGAAGCACAGCAACACATATGAGTAGGAGGTCTCAATCTTAAAACCTAAGTATTAAGGTGAAAGAAGTTCATCTCTTATATGGGAGAATGACTTTTTATCATGGACCGATGTGAAACAATATCTAACAATTTTAAAATGCCGTCAATAGCTATGATATGCCATAGGTTTCTCTCAGCAACCATAACAGCCATGGTGTCACACAACCAACTTAGAACGACAAATTACTGGTACTAGATAACTAATTAGGCTTAAACAAATATCTATATATATTGTTATAGGTAAAACGAATATAATTTTATTTGGACATGTCTTTAAAATTTAACAAGTTATCATCACAGTAATTTAAATGCAATGAACAAAAAATAATTCAACTATCAAGATTGATGCGTAATATTCATGATAAATAGGAATTGCCCACGTCGAAACATAATTTGGCATGGAAAAGGGTTAAATGTAAATTCGTAAAACAAACTTACATGAAAAATTATAAAAATAATTTGTAAAAATAAAAATCACTAATTGTAAATGTTTAATAAATGTGTAAAGTTTTATTTTTTTATTACATTGTTATATTTTTCAAAAATATTAATTCAAAAACTTTTATAAAAAGGTATTTAAAAAAATATAGGAAAAGTAAAAGAGTGTTTTCACATGAAATGACCGAAAAGACAACCAAAATAGATAAAAAAAAAGAAGTAATTTTGATTATTGAACAAATCTAATACTTAAAAATATACCTTAAATTCAAATTCTTAAATTTTCATATTATATAGATTTTAATTATGAAAATTTTGCATGTCTTCCCAAGAAAACAACTCTAACTTCCCCTCTCGTGAAATTTCATAAGCAGCAGAAGATTCTTGCAGTCTATTAGAAAAATAGGGTCACCAAGTATCAATTCAGGTAACATAATGTTCACTACAAATCCACCCTTAGAAAGACCACATCCTAAACAAGGAACAAGTTCATTAAAGATAAACAAGGAACTCAATATTTTTAATTGTGGTGAATAGTGCATACCCCTGGTGTGAACAATTTCTACTAACAAGAACAATTCAATTAAAACTAACTTTAAGCCACATGTAGGAATTATAATCACCTTCTTCTCAATATGCTGGGAAGGAAGCTCAATTGAAGTGCAAACAAACATGCCATGATAATAGCAAGTTATATGACAACGATTGACAGCACGCTTGGATACAATCATGCACCATGCATGAATGATGACAGGCGTGCTCTCTCTCGTTGTCAAGCAATTATTCATCAAGGCACGTCGAGGCACTATCTGCATATAAAAGAAAAGATATGGGTTAATCAAGAACTACGAACAATAAAGCAAAATGTGTTCGACTTATTCATGGATTTCTTCTACAAGAGGGGAAGACAATAAATACTACTAATATTATGAAGGAAATGCCTGGCATGACAGAATAACTATAGTTCAACTTCTTAACTACCTTGCAACCAATTGAACACAAAAGGATGAGAGAGATAGGGGTGAGCAAAACCGAATCGAAACTAAAAACCTAAACCAACTAGCTCTTGTTTAGTTTTTTGGTTAATTCAGTAAGGTTCAATTTTTTTTTTCTTTTTCAGTTTCTTTGTTGAAATTTTGGTTAAAATAGAAAACCATAATTTATATTATAATATATTAAATATTATTAATATAATACATTTTTATTATATTTAGCAATTAACATAATACATTTATATTACATTTAGAATATATTATTAATATATTTGTCCTAAAACATCAATATTTTTATCAATTTTTACTAATGTATTGAATTAATACTTTTACAATTATAATTTGGTTCAATTCAATTTTTTTTTTCTCAAAATTTCAGTTTTAAGTTCGATTTTCTGTATAATTAAATTCGGTCCTTTTTCAGTTCAATTGGGTAAACTGAATGCTCACCCCTAGAGAGGAGCAAATATTAGTATATAAGACCAGTGTAACTCAAGAACGCCCAAAAGAAAATCCACAACTCCACCTTCTTTCGGACTTTAGATCTAGAAGGAGATCTTGAGAATCAATAACAAAATTCTAAAAGAAAAAGACAAGCACAAGCTAGAGCACATGCATTTCACAACTTGTCTAAAGCTTGAACCAGAATAAAATTTTATATTCACAAATAAAAATATTAACTTGGTCATTACAGCAGCATTTCTTGCTTGCAGTGGCACAATCACAAGCAGTGTATAACATTACATCAAGCTCTGAACTAAATGAAAATCGGACACAAATAAACCTGGGATTGCACCAAATTATTAAGCAGATCAACAAAGAAATGAGACATTCGATATCAACGTCAATTAAAGACGAATTACACTATTTCAATACAAAACTACCCAAATATCTAACGATGGACAATCCAAATCAGTAAACTCAGTTCTAATAAATCAAATTTTCAAAACAAAATACCCCAGCCCTAGCTTTAACACAAGGGTCCATATGACTTGCTATTCATGAAAAGCAAATTCTAAAATAATAATAAGAAGACATCAGTAATTTTGTTGTCTTCAATTTAACGAGAAAAAGAAAAAAAAAAAATTATGCATTTAAAAGCAACAGGAACTCCAATTTTGGGCACCACCAAAAACCAAAAATAACTTCAATACCAGACACAATCAAACCAAACAGGCATTTTAAAAATGAGAGCATATTAACCAAAATGACCCAATTTTCCGAGCACAAAAGTCCGATAGCAGAAGTAAAACTGAAAAAATAAATAAAACTAAAACTCTTCTTTAAAAACCCTAGTTGGCAAAATAAGCAAAAATGTTTCTGAATAGATGGTGAGAAGTGTCTTCCCTCAATTCTTAGATCTACACCAAAACCAAACAAAACCCAAAATCCTAGTGACCAGAAATGGGACGGATTGAAGAACCACCTTCGAATCAAGTAAAACACTGCAATCTATGACAGAGACATCCTCTTCGAGTAATTAAAGCTCTAGGGAGAGAGAGAATAGAGAATTTCGGACCTCTTCCTCCCCCTCCCCCCCTTTCTTCTTTTTTTGGTCCTTCTTACCGCCGTTCAATGAGCAGAAGATGACAATGAAGAAGATAAAGATCGAGAGAATGACTCAACGATGATCGGACAAGAAGAGAGAAGGGCCTTAGTTGGTATGGTACAAGGATCGAATCCACATTAATATTTAAAAAAAAAAATTAAACTTTTTTTTTTTTGGCCAAATAACCCGCCCTGATTTTTCTACGGCTACAATTTTTTCCACGGAAGTTTCACCAAATATTTTATACACGAGAGAGACAGCAAGGCACTGCTCCACACAAAACAATAATAATATTGAGCCACCTACCCTCCTGCCCTGCACATGTCGACAATACTGTGGGGCCTGCCCCTTGTGCAATTATTGGATTACCACTAATATAATTAATTAATAATTATCATTAGTGAATTTACTTTATTCATGCAAGTACCCTTGATTTTGTCTGAACTTCTAATTCCATGATACGACCTCGTATGATAGAAATCAAAATAATAATGCCATTAAAAATAAAAATTCATAATAAGAAAAAAAAATGAACCTTTTTTATCCATTTAAAAATATATAGCTGGCGATACATTTTTCCTTACATGATTTAAAAATACGATAAATTACCCATACATCCCTCAACTGCTTTTTAAAATTTTACCCACATTCCTTTTATTCTTATAATTATTTTAACTTACATTATGATCACATATAAATCATAAAATGACTTTGACTAATTTTTAGTGATTAAAAAATATATAATTGTAAAATAAAATTTTTATAAATATATTCATTCCAACCTTCAAATCTTTTATACTAGTAATTAAAATTCATAAAAATATTTAAAATATTTTATAAAAGTTGATATATTATTAAGAAATACACGTATCATCACGAATTTTAACTTAAAAGTGACGTGTGAGTTAATGAACTTATTAGGAAATGGAGCAAGATGAAAAGATAATCTAAGCTAAGTTGAAGGTACAATCCACGAGGTCAAGTGTTAATCAGGTCACATATAATAATAAATTTATCAGAGCTTACTATGGAGTGTTTGGTGTAACGAAAAATAACAAAAAGTAATAAAAATGTAATTTGAATGATATTTGAGCGTTTAATAGCAAACCACGTTTTTTAGAGATGAATAGTGAAAGATATTGACTTTTGCAGATAAATCCGTCGGAATGATTTTGAAATCTCTTCCAAAAATATTGACAATAGGTCTTATTTGGTAGCTTAAATGACGGTAGTCACGTTGAAAAAAAATTACAGTTATTTTATTAATCGAACTCAAGTTATGATATTTTTTCTAGAGTTATAATAGATGTAAATGTATAAAAAGTAATAATGAGTTTTTGAGTTTTTAAGAGTCTTTTAAAATTTTTTAACGTTTCTATGGATTCATGCAATTAATCCATAGAAACGCTAAATAACGATAGTCGATGATGATAATTATGATAACCTTGAGGTTAGTTCAATTAGTAAGATGTTAAATTTGTTCTCTAAAAGTCATTAGTTCAACCATTCTCAGAATTATTGAAATCTTATCCATCCATTAATTTCAATGACCCTAAAAATTAGTTGAGATGCGCTGAAGTTGAATCAAATACTTTGAATTTCTAAAATAAATGATGATAAAAATAAATAAATAAACCCACTTCACTTATTATGATCATCCGAAATCATAAGATAATACGCCAACCTAATGAGTAAAGTAAATATTACAAACAAGTCGGAAAGAAATCAACCAAGTCTCCGCGAGAGAGGAAAGAAATCAATTTAGTGAACCAGCACCACTGGCAGCATCACTTAGAAGATTTACCGTGGGAAGGGGACAAAACTCAGTAGTCAAATCAAGTTTTAAAATTATTAAATTAAAATTTAATAATTTAGCGATTCAGTGATTCATTTAAGCATTTTCAAGTTAAATATGTAAATAAATCTAAACAATTAAGGAGTTCCATGACATTATTCTCTAGAATCGTTTGATTAAAATTTAACAATCTAAATTCATTTAAATATTTTTCAATTAAAAATATGTGAATAAATCTAGACCATTAGGAGACTTTGTAGCATCAAGCTCTTGAACCGTTGGATTACAAGCTAACGGTTCAAATTCATTTAAAGATTTTTAAATTAAAAATATGTAAATAAATCTGGATCATTTTGGAGTTCTGTGAAATCAAGCTCTAGAATCGTTGGATTAAAATTTAAATGTCCAGATTCATTCAAGTATTTCTAAATTAAAAATATGTGCATAAATCTAGACCTAGGCTGCGTTTGACAGCCCAATTTTGTGCAAAAAAAAGCAACTTTTGGCTTTCCTACAGTAATTTTACATCACCAAACACTCAAAAATTATCAAAAATTTCTCCGTTACAGTACTTAATCATTACAGTGGGACCCACTGTTTTACCAAAAATTTCTTTGTTACAGTAAAAAATACCACCAAACACCCAAAAGTTACCAAAAATTTCTCTGCTACAGTAAAAAATACCACCAAACACTTAAAAAGTTACTA
>JAVXUM010000021.1:8555666-8580514 GCA_035590655.1 Pouteria glomerata | reverse complement strand
ACAAAAAAAAAAAAAAAAAAAAAACAAACAAACAAATAAAAAAAGATAGAAACAAAGAAACAAACAAATTTTTTTTTTTTTTTTTTAGCCAAATAACCCTACCCGTCTCTCATTTCATCCTGATTTTTCTACGGCTACCATTTTTTCCACGGAAGATTCACCAAATATTTTATCCACGAGAGAGACCACAACGCGCTGCACCGCACAAATCAATGCAGTGGGGCCTGCCCCTTGAGTAATTATTTGGATTGCCGTAATATAATTAATTAATAGTTATCATTAGTGAATTACTTTATTCACGCAAGTACCCTTGATTTCCTCTGAACTTCTAATTACTTGATACGACCTCGTACGAGAGAAATTAAAATAATAATGTCATTAAAAATAAAAAATTATAATAAGAAAAAATGAACCTTTTTTAATCCATTTAAAAATATGTAGCTAGCGACGCATTTCCCCTCACATGACTTAAAAATAAGTTAAATTACTCATACATCCCTCAACTGCTTTTTAAAATTACACTCACATTCCTTTTACTTTTATAATTATTTTAACTTTCATTATAATCACATATAAATTATAAAATGACTTTGACTAGTTTTTAGTGAATAAAAAATATATAAATGTAAAATAAAGTTTTTATAAATACATTCATCCCAACCAGTAATCAAAATTCATATAAATAATTAAAATTTCTTATCAAAATTAATATATTATTAAAAAATACACGTATTGTCATATTTCAAATTTAATTTAAGAGTAAACTGTATGAGTTAATGAACTTATTAGGAAATGAAGCAAGATGAACCAATAATCTAAGCTAAGTTGAAGGTACAATCTATGAGGTCAAGTGTCAGTTAAGTCAAATATAATAATAATAAATTTATCAAAGCTTACTATATTATATTCATACAATTAATTCACAGAAACGCTCCATAATGATAGTCGGTGATGATAGTAATGATAATGATAACCTTGAAGATTAGTTCAATTAGTAAAATTTTGAATTTACTCTTTAATTATTTTTAGTTCGTGTCTCTTCAAAATCACTAGAGTTTTACTTGATTATTAATTTCAGGACTTCTGAAGATTAATCGGAGTGTGGGCAAGTTGATCCTAAATAACCTAAATTCTTTTAAAAAAATAATGATAAAAATAAATAAATAAACTCACTTCACTTATTATAGTCATCCAAAATCATAGGATAATACTCCAACTTAAAATGAATAAAATAACTACTACAAACAAGTCAGAAAGAAAAATCAACTAAGTCTCCGTGAGAAAGGAAAGAAATCAATTCGGAAGGGACAAAACCCAGTAGTCAAAATTGAGGGAGGCTTCGTGACATCAAGTTTTAGAATTATTGAATTAAAATTTTAAATTTATTTAAATATTTTTTAATTAAAACTATGTGAATAAATCTAGATCGTTAGAGAATTTCATAATATCATACTTTAGAATCGTTGGATTAAAATTTAACAATTCAGATTCATTTAATTATTTTTAAATTAAAAATATATTAATAGATTTAGACTATTAGGGGACTCCGTGACATCAAACTCTAGAACCATTGGATTAAAAGTTAACGATCCAGATTCATTCAAGTATTTTTAAATTAAAGATATGTAAATAAATCTAGACCATTAGGGGATTCTGCGATATCAAGCTCCAAAACCGTTAGATTAAAAGCTAACGATTCAAATTCATTCAAGTAGTTTTAAATTAAAAATATGTAAATAAATCTAGATCATTAAATTTTAATTTAACAGTTCAAATCTAATATTTAGGTGACATCAGATAGAGCGATGTTAGCTCTTCCTAGTTAAAATCCTTGCATGCCTATGTATCGTAAGTCAATAAGGCAATTGTGATAAAAGATAATTTGTTTACATGGATAACAAATTAGAAAAAGGTTTGACAAATAATTGAATATGAATATAATATAAGTAATGATAATCAATTTAATGTAAATATGTATAATTCCATATTATCTGCAGATATGTCATACTCAACTGTTCAACCATACAGATGATTTCAAAACACAAGTTTAAATCTACAATCATCACAAAGATCTTCAACCATACAGATGATTTCAAAACACAAGTTTAAATCTACAATCACCACAAAGATCTTCAATGGGCTTTCTTCATTAGCTAAAGTCATTATTCAAACCATTGTTTATGAAATTAGAGTTAAGCTTCCTATGTTTCATGTCATCAAAGATATGGGAGAGTTTACTAAGCTATTTATTAGTTGGGAATTCCATTGTAATCGATATATGAGAACATTATGGGCTTATATAGTAGGGAGGCATCTTTTGTAGGTAGTTAGTATTTTTCGTAAAATGCAGGGGTATGCCCTTAAGATGTTGTATACATTTTTCTCTCATAAATTTAAATTATACTCAATTACCCAAAAAAAAAAAAATAAATAAAAAAAAATCTACATTCACTATTGAAGCATGGAGCTTCCATTTTTACTTCTCGACTCAAACACCACACTTTAAGCCGACCCTCACGAAACATCTTCAAAAGCCTAGTTTCCTAATTTAGTATATAGGGGATTGAGAAGCCCATTGAGGATTGAGGATATATATGAGTGGCGCACTGTGTACTGAATTATTATCAATTGTGAAATTCATGCTGATAGATCTTCTTGGAAAAAATTTAACGGCTCCCATTTATTTCACTCAATTTCTTTAATCCCCTAGCTCACACTAAATTTTGTTAGTACTTAAAGTTATTTTTACTTAAAATTATTTTTCCAAATTGTGATTTTTTATTAATATAAATTTGATTTTTTTTGAAAAAATAAAAAAATAAAAAATTAGTATACTAGTAACTAAAAATAAAGAAAAATGAAATGAATCGCATGCAAGTAAATTTTATTTTATTTTTTGTTATTTTATTTTTCTAAAAAATTTAAATTTATATTAATAAAAAATCATAATTTCAAAATATAATTTTAAATGTTAACAAAATCTGGTGTAAGAGAGACGGGATTAATGAAAGAGAGTGAAAAAAAAAAAGAATTTAAATGGAAGCCATTAGATTTCTTCCAAAAAAATTTAACGACTTAAATTTCGCAATTAACAAAATCTCGTGTACAATGCACCAGTTACACCTCAATCTAGCATGATGAAGAGCATGATTGCCACCAAATAGTGTTGGCTTTCATAGTATAGGGAAGAGGAAAATACCTTACCTTTAAGTTTGAAGATAGATATTCAACGAAATAATTTTGATCAACAAGTTGGTCTTTCAAGCTATCCTCAAAAATGTCTCTCTCTGAAGATGAAATATTTGGTCAAGTACAAGTCCTTGGCTTATACCAAAAGATTCAGAGATATTGTCTCAGCCACTGTGAGAGAAATTTTCTCAACAATCATGATTTTATATCAAAGAAAATATCTCAACTTATCTTTGATGCATGTAATATTAGCATACTATCTAAGTCAACTAGACTTTACTCATTAAAAAATAATTGAGCTAACTTAGCTATTGAAGGCTCGTGGACTCCTAACTCTAACTTAAAAGAATAGGGGCGTGTCATCTCATAACATTTAATCAATCTTTTACGTTAACTTTAGGCTATTCCACCAAAAGCCCTAAGATGAACTCTAGTTATCCATGTTAAAATTTATTTTATTAAAATTAATAAAATGAATTTGATCTGAGACCAATAATATCTACATAATTAATCATTTATTACATGCTCGCAACTAAGCTAGCCCCACGTAGTGTCTCTGAAATTATATATTTATTGTTAAGTCACTGTTTATCTAAACTTTGAATATTCTCAATATTTTTTTATTTGTAAAATAATTTACAAATAAATATTATTCAATAGATAATTTATTAAATAAATTACGGCTAGAGATTTAATGTTCAAGCATAATAAATAGTTTATGCAAGCATAAAAAGAATGGATTATATTTTGTAAGTATATTTTTCCATAACTCACGAAATTAAAACTTTGAGTTATCAAAATTTTGACCATTTATATAGGTCTTATTCAACGATATCTCAAACTGATTTAATTAATGAATGTAGGTCCACAACGAACTAAGGATAAAGATCTATTAAGCTTATTAAAAGTTTAGTATATTATAATTAATGGCATTTATTAAATTAGATCATAATCCACAATAATTATTCATTATATAATATATATGTATTAATTTTTCACGCAAAATCTCTACTTCAGTGATCAAGACAAATCATCCAATTAAGAAATAAAAAATTTATATTATTAATATAATAATATATCCACTTCATTCAGAACTATGAATTTATTTTTATTTATAAAAAGTTGTAAATTATGTCATTCTGTATTAACATCTTATACCCAATACTTAAATTACATATTATATAAATAAAGGATAATAATGTATGTTTAAATAAATGAATTTTATTATTATAAATCATGTTTTTAAGGGATAAATGTAATATAAGTTTAATAAACAACAACAAAGATGGAAACAAGCAATTTACGGAAAAAATTAAAAATAAATAAAAATTTAAAAAGAAAATAAAGTTCATGAAGTAAAACATGCACACTATTATTTTCATTATCTATTCACATTAAGCATTGTACTGATTCCAAAAAATTATTATCCATTCCACAGTTAACAACAAGCCCTTGAAGAAATCTCTGGAAAATGAGAAATCTTTGGTAAATCCTACAAGTAGTAGAAAAAAAACCGTAGGCCTAAATATCATGCACCCATCATTTCGCAAGTTCGCATCAATGAATATTATTAACACTTCATTTGAAAAAATAAATTTGATAAAATTTAATTCAAAATGATAAAAATTCCTACTAATTCTTATATTTGTTATTAAAATAAAATTTTATGAATTGAATTTGATTTCATCTCTATATCATTTGAAATCTAACACTAAAAAATAAAATTTAATAAAAATTCATTATTTTCTTTAACTATTTAAATAAATAAATATATTTATCCTTATATATCACATTTATCATATTTTTTATTTACTATTAATATAAATAAATTTGATATTTATCTTAAATTAATTCAATTCAATTCTTAAATTCAAATATGTGTTCTAAACACAATTTTATTTATCAAATCAAATCTTTATAATTTAAATCTATAGAGCCCTATAGAGGATTGTTTCCGAATAGAATGTAAGAGAATCTTGCTGAGTTAAACTGATATCTGCCACCTCCTCCATGGGAGTTTAGTATTTCCAGTATCAAGACGTCAAAGGTAGGTCCAAACTTCAACACATCCCTTTGTTTTGCTTTTAATTGTAGACGTTGCCAAACCTGCATATGTATGACTTTAGCTTCGAGGCTTTGAGCACATTTGGAATAGGATTCCCATGGCTTTTGCACTTGTGTTCTTTCAATACATTAAGCATCTCAAAGTTAGCACTAACAGCAAAGAAAGAAAAATGAAAGGCAGAAAAAAATGTTACAGAGAGGAGAAAGAACACAGTAAATGTCACTTAAAGAAAGGAGAGAGAACAAACTAAAGAAGAATAAGGACAGAAAATGAGCATGAGCATGAGCATGAAATAGTGAAAAAAGCAAGGAAAGCAAAATTACACTAATAGAATAAAACCCAATTAACAGCAGTCATAAACTCCAAATACAACAAATCCAAAAGCCAAAAAAAAAAAGAAAAAGAAAAATACAAAGATCTAATAGCATAACAACAAACGAGAAAACATAAGAATCAAAAAGTAATAATTAAAAGGAGGATTAAAACGCAACAGAAGATGAGGATCATCAACCACCCTTCTTCCTCGGCAATTCATTGCACAGATAAATCTGATCTACTGATGTGTGAACTCTGAAGTCCATATGGCCAAATTGCATGAGCCATTTGGTACTTCTTAAATTTACATAAGATGAGTTTTTATCCTAATTATTTTTCCCATTGATACCAAATTGGCTAGCCTATATGCCATTGGAAAATAAAATCCAAAATTTTCTATGTTCTAAAATGCATAAATTTATTTGATACAAATGTCTAGGAGTATGATATGTTCATTTGAAAATGTGAATGCAACTCCTGGAAACTTTGTGTAGTACCTATCAATAAGACATCATGCAAACGTATTTTTAAGGATCAATTGAACGAACAAATATATCAATATATCCTACATATATATCAAAATATATATATCTTTCCAGATTCAAGTTCCTTCATCTGGTTGTGCTCTAAATTCATATAAAGGAGGTCTGTGTGGCTTATAAACCCATATGTTTCCATTCATTCTCTAGAATATTATACAGTTTATGTGTCTTAGGCTTCAGCCGCCCCTTAACATAAGAGTCAAAGATGCCTCGATAATTTCTTAAGTAACGTTTCCAGAGCTACAAAGTCTACTTTTAGCCCCTAAAAGCACCAAATATGTATTCACTTTTAGTAAAGAAGCTCAACAACACGTATGAGTATAGGTCTTAACCTTAAAATCTAAGTATTAAGGTAAGAGAAATCCATTTCTTATATGAGAGAATGACTTTTTATCATGGACCAATGTGGAACAATATCTAATAACTTTGAAATGCTGTCAATAGTTATGATATGCCACAAGTTTCTCTCAACAATCACAACAACCATGGTGTGAGACAATCAACTCAAAATGACAAATCACTTGTACTAGATAACTAATTAAGCTCAAACAAATTTCTATATATATTTTTTATAAGTAAAACGAATATAATTTTATTTGGACATGTTATTAAAATTTAACAGCTTATCATTACAGTAATTTAAACGCAATAAAACAAAAAATAATTCAACTATCAATATTGATGTGTAATATTGATGATAAATAGGAATTGCACGTGCTAAAACATAATTTGGCCTGCAAAAGGTTTAAATGTAAATTTGTAAAACAAAGTTACATAAAAAAGATGTAAAAATAATTTGTAAAAATAAAAATCACTAATTGTAAGATACTATAGTGTTCATACAATGTTTAATAAATGTGTAAAGTTTTATTGTTTATTACAAATATTGTTATATTTTCCAAAAATATTAATTTAAAAAATTTTATAAAAAATTATTCAAAAAAATATAAGAAAAGTGAAAATATTTTCATATGAAGTGACCGAAAAGACAATTAAAGTGGATAAAAAAGGAAATAATTTTGATCATTGAGCAAATCCAATACTTGTAAATTTCTTAAATTCAAATTCTTGCACTTTCTTATTATATAGATTTTAATGAAAATTTTGCATGTTTTCCCAAGAAAACAGGTCTAACATCCCATCTCATGAAATTTCATAAGCGATAGAAGATTTTTGCAGTCTATCAGAAAAATAGGATTACCAAATATCAATTTAGGTAACATAAAGTTCACTGAAAATCCACCGTTATAAAGACCATATCCTGAACAAGGAACAAGTTCATTAAAGATAAGCCAGGAACTCAATATTTCTAATTGTGGTGAATAATGCATACCCCTATGAGAACAATTTCCACTAACAAGAACAATTCAGGTAAAACTAACTTCAAGCCACATGTAAGAATTGCAATTACCTTCTTCTCAATATGTTGGGAAGGAAGAACAATTGAAGTGCAAACAAATATACCTTGATAATAGCAAATTATATGACAACGATAGATAGCATGCTTGGATGCAATCATGCACTATGCATGAATGATGACAGGCGTGCTCTCTCGCGTTGTCAAGCAATTATTCATCAAGGCACGCTGAGGCATGATCTGCATAAAAAAGAAAAGGTATGGGTTAATCGAGATCTATGAGTAATAAAACAAAATGCGTTCGTCTTATTAATAGATTTCCTGTAAAGGATGGAAAGAAAATAAATAATACCAATATTATGAAGGAAATGCCAGGCATGACAATATAACTACCATTCAACTTCTCAAAGACCTTGCAACCAATTGAACACAAAAGGATGAGAACGATAGGGGTGAGCAAAACCGAATCGAAACCAAAAGGTTAAGCCAAATCACTCTCGTTCAGTTTTTTGGTTAATTCAGTAAGATTCAACTTTTTTTTTTCTTTTTCTGTTTCTTTATTGAACTTTTGGTTAAAATAGAACTACCAAAATTTTTATTATAATATGTTAAATATTATTAATATAATGTAATTATATTACATTTAGAAATTAATATAATACATTTATATTACATTTAGAATATATTATCAATATATTTGTTTTAAAATGTTAATATTTTTTTATCAATTTTTAAATAATATATTGAATTGATTTGGTTCAGCTTAGTTTTTAATTTTTTCAAAATTTTAGTTTTAAGTTCTATTTTCTCTATAAATTCAATCTTAAAAACAAGGCCGAAAAAATTTCCGTTCAATTAGGTAAACTGAATGCTCACCCCCAGAGAGGGACAAATATTAATATATACTTGACGCCGATGTGCATACAATGCGTGTAAATATTTTTTTCTTAATAATCAATAAAATTATAAAAAAATAAGAAAAGTGTCTCAAATAATAAATAATTAAGGAGCATTAAAAGAAAATAAAAAAGTTACAAAATTAGTAGCTAATTAAAGGGTATTTAAGATAGATGGTGAAATTACATAATTACCTAATAGTTATGAAGAAATTACTTTTTAATGCAATATAAGTAGTTATATAAAGTTTACTATAAAAAAATACCAAAAACATGACTCATTAAAAAAAAAACTCACCAAACTTTGGTGTTTGCCCTATAATAGTAAGGAAGACCAATGTAACTCAAGAACACCCAGAACAAAAATCCACAACTCCACCTTTCGGAAATGAGATCTAGAGGGAGATCTTGAGAATCAATTGCAAAATTCTAAAAGAAAAAGACCAGTACTAGCTAGAGCACATGCATTTTCACAACTTGTCTAAGCGTAGAATTTCAAAAGCATCAACAAGGAGAAAATTTTATAGACAAATAAAAATATTAACTTGGGTCATTATAGCAGTACTAACTCTTGCCCCGCAGTAGCATGATCACATGCAGTGTAACATCCAAGCTCTGTACTAATGAAAATCAGACACAAATAAACATGGGATTGCACCAAACTATTAGATAAATCAACAAAGAAATGAGACATTCGATATCAATGTGATCAATTAAAGACCAATTACACTGCTTCAATACAAAACTTCCAACTATAATTATCTAACGAAGGACAACCCAATTCAGTAAACTCACTACTAAATCAAATTTTCAAAACAAAAGACCCCAGCTCCCAACTATAACACAAGTGTCCATATAACTTACTATTCATGAGAAAAAAAATAAATACACATTTAAAAGCAGCAGGAACTCCAATCTTGTGCACCACCAAAAACCAAAATTAAATAACTTCAATACCAGACACAATCAAAGAAAATAGGCATCGTAAAAATGAGAGCATACTAACCAAAATGACCCAACTTTCAGAGCGCAGAAAATCCAATAGCAAAAGTGAAACTGTAAAAATATATAAACTAAAGCACTTCTGTGGAAACCCTAGTTCGAAAAATAAGCAAAATTGTTTCTGAATCGATAGTGAAAACTGACTTCCTCGACCAAAACTGAACAAAGCCCAAAAATCTAGTGACCAGAAACGGGACTGATTGAAGAACCACCTTCGAATCAAATAAAACACTGCAATCTGTCACAGAGACATCCTCTTCGAGTAAAGTGGCAAGGAGTTCTAGGGAGAGTGAGACAGTAGAGAATTCTGGACATCTTGCCTTTTCATAATTTTTTTCTTTCCTTTGTCCTTTTAACAGTTTAATGAACAGAAGACGACAAATGAAGAAGATGAACGGACAATTGGCAGGGTTTTGATTGGTATGGTACAAGAATCGAATCCACCTCTTTTTTTGCCAAATAACCCGACCCGTCTCTCATCTGATCCTGTTTTTTGTACGGGTGAGATTTTTCCACGTAGCAATGAATATTCACCAAGTACACTATCCACGAGAGCCAGCGGCGCACCGCTCCGCACGAAACTCTCGAGCCACCTATAGTCCTGCCAGTACACAGGTGTCAGCAATCCCCACGATATAATTCGGTGAAAGAGTAAGACTAAGATAATTTTAATTAGTTGTTGCTGGGATTCGAATCCCTCGAGAGTAGTATAAGTAGTTCTCGCGCTTCGTTCCACTGAAACATATCCTGTAATTTATCTCATCTACTAGGTTCCAGGGCAGGAGCAGTGGGGGCCTCAAGGTTGAGGTTCAACCTTTTTTTAGTACACACATGTCAACAATGCTGAGGGGCTTGACGCTTTGTGTAGAGTTTTTTTTTTTTTTTGGCTAATATTTTAAGCAAAAAATTGAGAAATACTGTTGAAGAAATACTAATTAGAAGAATGCTGATGATAAATGTGTGGTATGAGACTGCGGTTGTCAAAATGTCAAAAAACGTGATTTGAAATTGCATTGTCACGGAAAATCTCCAAATATGCTATTCAAGAACGTGTGTTTTTGAAGAAACGCCATTTGAAATGGCGGTTGTAGGCAATAAGGGCCATACGAGATCGCGTTTACGGCTTTCCTTTTGCAATTTTCTGTTATATAATTTGAAGTTCTTGTGTCAGAAAAGAAAATTTTTGGAGCATCAGGAAAGAAAATTTTATGAATGATATGACGAGTTAATATTTCTTATAAGTAAAATTAATTGCACAATGAGAACTTGCACTTGAGCTTCGTGCCAGTCAGGTAGCTTGTTTGACTTTGGTGGCTTCTTTTTGCTCTGAGTGACAAGCTGTTGGCCTTTGTAGGGGGTGTTTGGTTGGTTAAAGTTTGGCAAAAAATATACTAAAAGTATAAAAATTTAATATAAAAATGATATGTGATAAAATTTAATTGAGAAAAATACAAAAAATAATTTATTAAGTATAAAAATTTGACAAAAATTGATATATGTTAAAATTTAATTGAAAGAAAATACAAAAACTATTTTAATAAAATATTTTTTGTATAATAATCTGTGAGGAGCAATGGAAATGGACTTTTCCAACACATGACAGTTGTGTGAAATTCATGGAAATCTCCCTATCTACCAGCCTAATCCATGCATGGTAGACTCATTCATATGGTTGGCCTCCAAAACTAAAGCCTATAATGTCACCACAAGAAACTTTAGCATTTTTGGGAAGGCCGGCATCATAAGCAATTCTTGGACTATATCTAAGGATTAGAGGACCATTTGGGTGTCAATTAGAGTACCATAGGGAGATAAATTTACCCAAACCTACTTTATATTTGGAGAGGTAAGTGGCTATTTTCCAGAGCTTGAGAAGCTTCTTCCGGTTCTAAGAGCCATCCAAAGGAGGCTTAATCTCCCAAAAACATTTGCCTTTGAGGAGGTTAGTTTTGCACCATTGAGCCCATAGAGATTGACCGTTAGAACATAAAGTCCAAACATGTCTAAGCATTACAGCTACATTCCATTCATGAATTTTGCGAATACCTAAACCTCATTCATTGAGTGGTAAGCAAACATCAGTCTAGCCAACTTTGCTTTCCCATTTCCTCAATTTAGCACCTGACCATAAGAAACGCCTCAAAACTTGTTCAATAGAGTTGCAAACTTTCTGAGGGAGTATCAAGTATGATTAACAATGAACAATGGAGTTGGCCATTCCCTACAACTTAGGAACTTAAGGAGATAATCCTTGACTCTCCCCCTGACTATTCACCTCACCCACTCAAGTAGGATCAATACATTTGGCTTGCATCAAGAAATGGACACTACAATGCAGCGGAAACTTGGAATGCAATAAGGAAACACGACCAAAAAGTAGCATGGCATTACCTCTTCTGGTTCCTTTACCATATACCAAGGCATGGCTTTATTCTCTGGCTTGCTATTAAGAAGCGACTTGCAACCAAAGACAAGCTTCTGTTGTGGATGAATGTGGATCTAGCTTGTGTATTGTGGAATCAGCTCAGAAAGTTTGGAACATCTCTTCTTTAGCTGTATCATCTCAACAGAACTGTGGAGTCAGGTTTTTCAAAAATGTCTCATTATGAAGTCACGCCAACCATGTAAAGATGAAGTAGCTTAGGCAATTGGCAAATTTAGCGGGAGAAACTTTGGAAGCATCATTCGCAGGATTGCATGGGCAACACTTGTGTATCATATTTGGCAGAAGCGTAATGCATGGAACTTCAAAGAAAGCTCCTCTTCCATTGATAGCATTATTAATGACATTAAGCATGAGACCAGGATAAAAGCTTGTCAAATCCCCAATGCAAAATATTCAAGAAGAAATGATAGATTATTTGAGCTTTGGGGAATCCCATTTTGTAAATAATTGTTTATAGGGGTATGCCCCTCAAATGATGTAATCCTTTTTTCCCAATTAATCTAAAATACACTTACTTACCAAAAAAAAAAAAAAACTTTTCTTAGGGAGGATGAAATGGAGACTCCAAAAAAACTTGAAGGCTGAAAAGGGTGGCCTTGACTAGCACTAATCTAACTGCATAAGATAAACATTTGGATGCCCAGCTTTTCACACGTTTGGTGATCTTTTCAATTAATTCTTTGCAGTTATCAAATTTTATTTTGGTGGAGATGAAAGGAACACCCAGGTGTCTAACTAGTAGTTTTTTAAGCTAAAACTCTAGAATTGAGCAAAGACTTGATTTCTCCACTGGATCAATCCCTGAAATATATACCTTACTATTTTTTTCATTTGGCTTAAGACCTGAGTATTTATGGAACTTATGGAGGATATCTCTAATAAGCATAAATGATGATTTAATTGGAGCACATAGAATGAATAAATCATCTGCAAAGCAGATATGAGTGATGAGAGGGCTACGACATTTAGGATGATAAGCAAAATCAAAACCTTGCACATGCTTGTTCAGTCTTGTGAAAAATTCCATAGCAAGCAAGAACAAATAAGGAGATAGGGGATCACCTTGTCTTAATCCTCGTGCACCCGGGAAGTAGGCTTCTAGAACCCCATTCAAGGAGATAGAGAACTGGAGTGTAGTTATGCATGCTTTTATCCAAGCTTGGAATTTTTCAAGAAGGTGGAAAGCATATAATAAGTCAGCTAAAAGATCCCATGAGACTGAGTCAAAAGCCTTCATCAAATCTATCTTCAAGGTACTTCTAAGAGATAAATTATTTCTATGATAATTTCTGATAAGCCCGTGCATAAGAAGTACTTGGTCTGAGATGGACCTACCTTCCACAAAAGCAGCCTGGGTGGAGCTAATGATATAAGGCGTAAGTTTCTTCATTCTATTAGCAATGATCTTGGATATGCATTTATAGATGGTAGAGCAGCATGAGATTGGCCTATAATCTATGACCAAGTTAGGATTTGGAACCTTAGGGACCAAGGCATTAACAGCCTTCAAGAGCTTACCTAAGAAAAAGAAATCTTCAACAGCTTCTATAAAGTCTTCTCCAACTATACTCTATACTTTCTTAAAAAAGTGTGAAGTGTATCTTTCGGGCTAGGGGCTTTGTAATCAGATAAGGAAAATAATATGGCCTTTATCTTCTCATCAGAAACGTGGAATCAAGTGAATTAAGCAAATCATCCGAAACATCTAAAGCCATTAAATCATTGACATATTGTCTAGCATCTTCCGAGTATTGGTAAGGAGATCCAAGAAGCTGCTTATAATAATCCACAAAAAGAGCTTTAACCTCTTTATAATCCATATGCCTCTCACCCTGTGCATCTAGGATGGATAGGATTTTATTCCCTGAACAGTAAGCTTTCACCTTTCTATGGAAGTAGGACAATTACCAAAAAAAAAAAAAAAAAATTCTATGGAAGTAGGAGCTATTTTGGTCCCCAAGCTTAATTGTATTATCTCTTGTTTTTTGCTTGTAATAAGCTTTCCCAGCTAGTGCTAGGCTCATGTAGTCTTCTAGTGCATTTTCTTCCTCCTCATGAAGAAATGGGGTTGATGAGTGTTAGAACCTGCCTTCTTATATTTTGGGAGTGTAATTTCTTGATATTATGGTTTGTTTTGTTTATTTCCCATAGTTTGTGATGATTACTTCTTTTGAGGGGTTCTTGTATTCTCGGGGGTTTGCCCCTGTGATGGCTGTACATTCTCTCTTTTCCTTTTTTTTTTTTTTTTTATAATATATTTTCTTTACTTTAAAAAAAAAAAAGGTTGATGAGTGTTGGATCTTCACTTGTAATTTTTCTAGCTCGGCCCTTGCTGCAATAACTTTTTTTGAAATATCCCCATAGTGCTCAATATTAAACTTCTTAAGAGCTAATTTGAGGGCTTTGAGTTTAGCATTGAGTCTGAACATTAGAGAACTACTAATTGGTTTAGCCTATTCTTCTGCCGCCAGATTCATAACGTCCCTATGCTTGGTCCAATAATTGAAGAATTTAGAAAGCTTTATACCTGACTTGGTACTTGGCCATACATTTACAATTGCCGAACTGTGATCTGATATAGTAGCAATAGGAAGGTAAACCTCTGAATTAGGAAAAGAATCAAGCCAAACCTCATTCACTAGTACCCTGTCCAGCTTGCTATGGATTCTCAAGTTTGCCATTTGTTTATTATTCCATGTGAACAGACAACTAGCAAGCCGCAGATTAGTTACTTTAAGGGCCTTCAAGCATTCATTAAACTAAAGCACAGCTTGTTCGTCTAGCGATTGCCGCTCACTTTTTTCCTTCGCATGCCGGACAACATTGAAATC
Organism: Pouteria glomerata; assembly: GCA_035590655.1. Lineage (NCBI taxonomy): Eukaryota > Viridiplantae > Streptophyta > Magnoliopsida > Ericales > Sapotaceae > Pouteria > Pouteria glomerata. The sequence goes on along the minus strand of JAVXUM010000021.1, from coordinate 8,565,871 downwards.
TCCCATAATAATCTAAGATTTGTGATTAACTATCATGGACTGGGGTGCTCTGAGTTCTTTCCACAAAAACTTCCTCACTTCCCTATCATTTGGGCATAGATAAAAGTAACAAAAAAATCTATAGTTAAAGGTTGATTAGTAACATAGCAGAATATTGATTGGTTGGAATAGCTTAGAACTTCAATCTTCAAAATTGCTGGGTCCCAAATTAATAAAATTCTAGTCGTGACATCTTGAGAGTGATTATTGAAGTGACAAAATAAGGGACTTATGGCCTTGTAAATGCTTGTAGTGTTGTGAGTTCTGACTTTAGTTTCTAGGGGACCAACAAGACTAAGAGAGAATTTGTTAACTAGCTTTCTGACTTCAGCACGCTTGATGGGGCTATTCAGACCTTTAACATTCCAGGTTGCTAAGTTCATGAAAAAGAAGTAGGGAAATTGAGGGACTTGGCGTTATTAGCCACACTCTTCTGGATTGGAACCTGGGATAATTTATTCTTCTTTCATTTCTGTTTTTGGACATTTGCTGACTAGATTTAGACAATTGCTGAGTAGAATGATCAGGAACTTGGCTACCGCAAGGAGGAGATCTGAACGACTTATTATCAGAGCTTTGTGTTTCCTCAGTTGAATCAGGCTCTCTAGATAGCAAATTAAAATCTGAAGGCTTATTCTCAGCTAAAGTGATCAGAGAGGGATTTGAACTTGAAGGATCAGGAGATATAGTGGCCAGGGGAACCATTACTAGAGGCTCAGAAGGAGCAAGAACATTAAAGTAGCTGAATTGATTACTTGTCTCAAGATTATGAGAGTAAAGCCTTTAGACCGAAGATGAATTTTCTTGAATAGCAGTAACAATGGCTTCACTGTAGGCTTGACTGACCGTGGTTAGGCTAATGCTGGTATCAGATTTCATAGAGTTTACTTCCGGTTGTTTCAACTCATCAAAGCTCCTAGAGACTGGTCTCCATTATTTCCTTGTTATCCTTGAGCAATGGGAGGCTTGATGCCTAAACTACTTGCAAGTTTTTACATGAGGTGGGAATCCACTCATATTCAATCGCCTGCTGGTAAGTGGAGCCATCGTGGTCAATTATGTCAATAAATTGGGGAAATGAGGATTGCTTGTCCACTTCTACACAAATTTTAGCATAAGCCAGGCATTGCCTCAATGCTATCATTCAATCCGTGAATAATGGATGACCAATTGGATAGCCAATGTACTTAGAGTTCTGGCAGACCAAAGATAGAGCTTAAGATGTGGCAACTGAATCCAGATAAGGAGCTTTCAGGGTCGACTTTGTCATATGATTGTGAAGGAAACCAAGGATTAAAGATCAATGGTTTATCATAATAGCTCTAAGGCCCCATCTTAATGATTGTTTTCTTTGTTTATTCATCTTGCAGGTTGAAGATAAATACCCCTGGTTTGAGAACAGAAAACTCAATAGGGCCAAATGCTTTCCATCTTCTTTCAACAAATTGTTTCATTAACTTATAAGGAGGTTTGAAGCCAACAACATGACCAACAACTGCATCCCTCCATCTACAAAGTTCCTCTGAGACTTCCTCAGGTGTGATGGTCACTAATAGACTGAGACACGAGTTTACATTAGAAGAGGGGATGAATTCAAATGAAGTACCATTGGTTTTAATTTTGTTGGAAGTAAAGAGCTGGGCCCAAGTGGCTTTTGGGGTAGTTGGAATTTGGCAAGGTTCAGTTGGGAGCGAACCATATGCTGAGGTAGTTGTAATTTGACTAGGTTCAGTTAGGATGAAACCGGGTGTTGAGGTGATTGGCTAGACAAGTTTGTGCAAAGCTGGGAATATATGTCAAAAGGGTCAAAGTTGGATGGCACCGGATCATTTGAGTTTTAAAATTTGAAAGGCGGGTTGTTTTGGAGGTTACACAATGGGTAATTGCTTAGGCTGGTGGTTAAATGTTTAGTCAAGGGGGGATGTAGCTCTAGGTGTACGTTAGGTTGAATATTGCTGGTTACATAGCGGTCTTTGCCCGGGTTAAAGTTAAGGACTGGGCTTTGGGTAGTTGTAGGTTGTGATGAAGGACTATGAGAGTCATGGTAAGCCTTTAACAATGGGGGGTAAGTTTTCAAGGGAGGGTACATACCTTCTGGATTGCACCCAATAGAAGTTGTGGCTATCATGCTTGAATCTTTAAACATTTGAATCTCTGCACACAGCTCCTCCAAACGTTTGACAGAAGTAAATGGCTTGTTGGTCGAGGCAATTTTGCTTGGGGAGGAAGTGAGAGACTTGGCTAGTAATTTCGCTTTGGCACTGGCTGAGATAGCGATTGGAATAGAGTTGGATGAAACTTATAAGGAGACCTCATCTGACCTTATTCCAATTTTCAATGAAGTAGTAGACAAGACTGGGCAGGTCGTGAAATTACTCACCTCTTTTATTGAATTGGTAACGATGATTCCATCTGAGGTAATGGAATACGACGAGGTAGAAGAAGATGCAAGAGCTGTGAGTGTTGTAGGATCCTCCGAGCTTGAGGTTGGCAAGAGAGTTGTAGAATGTGGTTGTGCAAATTGGTCGGCCATGAGAGTTAGAAAGGGAAAGTAGTGAGAGAAGCTCTCATCTTCTTACTTTGGGTGTATATTCTGATGTAGTTTCCTTGTTTTTGCTGATACTCAGTGCCTTTCGAGTGGCTTTAACAGCTTTAAGCTTTTTATAAACTCTGTACATAGCATAACCTGTAACCAACACTCTTTATGCTTATTCAACCACTTGCATGAACTCCTCAAAGTGAACTCAATAGTCAAAGTTACCTCGGATTCCGGTAGCAACAACAATTGGATGCAGCCATTCAGTGCAAGCTAGATAGGGTTTTGGTCAATGAAGATTGGCTAACTACATTTCCCCACTCTGAAGCAGTATTTCTCTCTTGAAGCATATCTGATCACAGTTTAACCTTGGTTTAAATTCTGCAGTAGTTACCTCTAAGTAGGAAGCCATTCAAGTTTTTCAATTTTTGGACCAAGCATCATGAATTTAAAGATTTGGTGGCAAAGAGTTGGACAAAACAAATACATGGCTTGTCAATGTTTAAATTATGTGCTAAACTAAAGGCTCTAAAAGTGAATTGAGGACCTTCAATGTGGAAAAATATGGAGAGATCTTAAGGAGAGTAAGTATAGCTAAAGGTCACATGGAGCTGTTACAAATTAAGCTACAAGAGGATCCATTTAATGAAGACTTGCAGCAAGAAGAAGAATATACAGTAGCAACTTACATCCACTAAGCTTTAGCTGAAGAGGCATTTCATAAGCAAAAGGCCAAGGACAACAAAATCAGATTGGGTAACCAAAATACAGTTTATTTCTATAAGAAAGTCAAAAGCCACTGCTCAAGAAACAAAATTATTTCAATTTATGATCAGAATGGGAAGAGGCATTTGCCCATGGGGATGAAGCAAGGACATCTGGTAAATTGGGATATCCTTTTATTATTCTAGTGGGTGGGAAATCAATTATTTTGAATTTGGTGAAGGCCAATACGTGGGTGTTTAATGGTGATAATGGTGTAGAGACCATTACGGTTGCACATAAGGCTTCTGTGGGTGACCAGGTCATTCATGGCAGTAGTGATGATCATTTGATGGTAGAAATCGCTGTTTCTTTATCAAAAGATGCAACTAGGAGTGCTTGATGTCTTGCTAGGGCTTCTGCAGATAATATTATGCCGCATAGGGTTATTTGTAATCCTAATGTGTAGCCGTGGTCTTTTACGGCTAATGGTGGGTCGGTGAGTCCTAGCAGTGGTGGAGAATGACTTGATGAGGTTCTACAGATAGCACATACTGGTGGAGGTACTGGTTTAGATAATGACCATAAGCTTCGGTTACTTAATGGGTTGCCGATGGGTGAATTTGTTGATAGAGCGAATGTGGTGTTCTCTAATCTAGGTTCAAAAACTGTTGGTAATGTCACTTTTATGATTTCTTATGTTCGAGGTGGTGGAGAAAATCTGCAGTTTTAGTCTAACTCGAATCAAAACCTTAATGGGGATGATGATGGGTTAAATGAGAAAGCTGGCGATCTTCTCCAGCATGTTCTTGAAGAGGGTGAGGTGAAGTCTTCTTTAGCTAAGTCTAAGTTAGCTTCCCCTGCTAGCTTTATAAAATCATAGACAGACCAGGTTGCGAAAGAAGAGGTAGCAGGCGAGGGTTTTTGAGAATATTAAAGCTGATGCAATTGAGTCATGAGTTAGCCCTGCCACGAATAATCAGAAATGGTCTACTGTTATAAAGGAACGAATAGACAATGCTATGAAGTTATCTTATGTTAAGCCTATGTCTTCTATGAAGAATGGGAAGATTTCATTGAAACCTCTTGTGTTAGTGCTAAGGAAGGGAGTGGAGCAGTGGAAGAACACTCTGGTAGCATTCTTTTTAGACAAGTTGCCTTTTTCATTTGTCCAAAGTAAGGCTCAAAAGCTTTGGGCCCTAAAGGGTTTGCAAGAGGTACTTAGCAATGGCAATGGTTTTTTCTTTTTCTGATTCTCCTCTACTGAAAGTATGTATGATGTTTTTGTTGGGGGTCCATGGTATTTTGGGGGAAGACTTGTGTTCCTTAAGCAATGGAGGCCTTGTATGAACTTAACAAAGGAGGGTTGTAAGAAAGTTCCGATCTGGGTTCATTTCTACAACGTGCCGCTTGAATTTTGGATCGGTGAAGGTTTTAGTACTATTGCTAATGTGGTAGGTAAGCCTTTTTATGTTGACAAAATGATCGAGCAAATTAAAAGGCTTATCTTTCGATCTTGAATTAGAGAATGGGGAGTCAATTGAAATTCGTATTGAATATACATGGGTTCTAAAGATATGTAACATGTGTAAGGAGTTTGGCCATCTTGCTAAGAATTGTAAAAAGGTTAAGCATCAAGAATGGGTTCCAAAGACATTTTCTTCTAAGGATGGGGTGTTTAAACTGGAGACTCAAGTGGAGAGTGAGGGGTGGCATGAAGTCAAATGAAGAGGAAAGGCTATTGTAGTTGACACATCCCCACCTAATCACACTGATAATCAAGGGAAGAAGAATATTGCTTCTACTTTAAGCAACTTCTTTGATGTACTTCATGAAATTGATGCTACTGAGGATAATTTGGAGAAGGCTACAGTACCGGTACCACAAGTAAATGATGGGAGGGCGAACAGTCCGGTTAGAGATAAATTAGATTAATTTCATCATAGGGAGGGTGAGTTATTTTCTACATCGAAGCTGGATAGAGAGCTTTTTGCTCAGAATGATATAGCTCAGACTACAAATGGTAAGGAAAATTCTGTTTTATTTGATTGCAGTTCTGTGCCCTTGCATAATTCTCTTATCCAAAAACTAAGTATGGTTGATGAAGTCGAGAAAAAGAAAAAAAGGAATAGGAAGAAGAAAGATAGGAAGAGTGGAACCGGTAACACCCCAAGAAGCTTTTCTTCTTGATATTGTTATGATTAAAATAGCCACATGGAATATTAGGGATTTGAATGACCCCTTAAAACAGCGGGAAGTAAGGGAATTTGTGATTTCAAATCATATATGTTGCTTAGCATTAGTGGAAACTAAGGTACGAGCTGGTGATAAGTGTGTGTTGTTCTCAGTTTACTGAAGGGTGGGAGATTTTTGTTAATTATGACTCAAATTTGGCGGGAAGAATATAGGTCATGTGAAATCTGAGAGTTGTTCATGTTAATGTGTTGGGTTCTTATGAACAGGTAGTTCATGTGTTTATCTCAGATGATAAAAGAGCTTCAGGATGTTTTGCGTCATTTGTATATGGTGTGAATGATCATGTTCAAAGGCGAGTATTGTGGCAATGCTTAAAGAACCAAGCTCAGATTATTGGGAATGGGCCGTGGCTTGTGAATGAATTCAAGTGAGGTTCCATTCACTTTCATTCAGTTGTGTTTAATAGCTGGGACCAGGGGGTTTTAGTTTGGTTAATGGCTTGGTTAGTTTGCATGTGGGCTTGGTCAGCTTGCACGTGGGAAGTGGTTGGATTGTTAGTTCCAATCAGAGGCGAAAATCCACATCTGGTTGGTTAGCAGGAGTGGGTATTAAGCTAGGGGGTTTTCCAAATTTTGAAGGCGAGCTAGCACGATCATTGTTCACTGAGGAATAGCATGACACACAGGTTGTGGCATAAGTCAAAGGTGGGGGCTGCTTGTCAGGTAGTAGGGATATAGGTTTGTTTGTGGTGGGTATCCTTTTATCCGGGTAAACTAGATACAATGTGTCATGGACCGAGTAATAAGGATATTGTGAGTGCTTTGTAGGACTACGGAAGCTAGTGTGGTCCATCATCAATAGTGGGAGAAAGCTAATTGCAGAGGATTGTATGGGTGGAAATAAAGGCATACCTCCACTGGTGTAATCCATAATAGCTAGTTTGCTGACTATAGCCTTAGCCTTGTTGATATTTCCTTAGACTTCTCCAGTGCTGATGAGTTTGCAATGCCATATGGGTTCGTTGCTTTTAGCTTGCTGAGTTCAATCATTAAGCTCTCAATACTGCGTGTTTGAGGATGACCTTTGCTAGGCGAGGTTGGAAGTAAACGGACCTAGAGACGGCAGGTATCAACTACTTGAGTTTGCCAGGGAAATTCTTGCGAGATAGAAATGGATGAAGGATCCTTGGATGTCTCATCCAATCCTATACCAGCATTAATACAATCAACTTGAGTGGGATGAAATGGAGAAGAAGAGGAAGTAGTGTTGCTAAGGTTGCTCAGATCATCCATGGAAGCTTTAGGAGGATGGGTCGTTAGAGAGAGAAGCTCTCATTCTCGGTATTACTATCTATGCATGCATTTAGCTCAAGCAAGTTCTTAATGGTGGCCTGTGGTACTTTGTGGGGAGACCTCTAATCCTTAGGAAATGGAAACCGAAGTTGGTTCTTAACAAAGAAATGTTTAAGGCCATTCCAATTTGGGTTAACTTTTATAACCTGCCACTTGAAGCTTGGAATGAGGAATGCTTGAGTTATGTGGGAAATGCCATAGGGAAGCCATTGTTTGCTGATCAGATGACGGATGAGGTAAAACGAATTAAGTTTACTCGGGTGTGTATTGAGGTAAGTGCTGAAAGTAATTTTCCAGATAAGATTAAGTTTGAATTAGCAGATGGGTCAGCAAAAATGGTGAATGTTAAATATGGTTGGGTTCTGAAGTGTTGCTCTAAATGTAAGGTGTTTGGCCATTTGGATCGAAATTGTACTCAAAAGGTGGACTCTAATTGGAAGCCGAAAGCTGGTTCTAATCTTTCATTTTCTCGGCCGAATGAGGAGGGATGGATTCAGTATCTTATAAAGGAAAGAGAGTTAAATTGGGGGTGACTAAGGTAAACTCTCCTACCATGCATGCTGCTTTCTCTTTTAATCCTTTTATTTTTGAAAGGTAAAATGAAATTTTTATTAAAAGATAATCGTTATAGTACAAATCCATATAGGCATACCTTAGGTCAACAAATCACTTGCCAATAAAAAACATATGTAACACTCGATATTTTAATTTGAGATATTTTTGTATTATTTTAGATAACTAAAATATTTAAATTGAGTTTAAATGGATTATCATATTTTTCCTGGGTCGGGTTGAGCCTGAAGTGATATTGGATTGGACAAAGTGGGCCAAGGGCCCAAGCATCTTTTCTTTTCTTTTCTTTCTTCGGTTTTCCTTTCCTGGGTCTTGGGCCGAACCAGAGAGAAAGAGAGAAGAGAGAGAAAAGAGAAGAGAAGAGAGAGAGATATTCAAGGCCGGAAGCTAGTCGATCTAGGAAGATCTCGACGCGGTGATCATCGTGGTGTGCTCCGTTTCACGAGATTCAAAGCTAGGAGGAAGAAATCGGAGTTTGAAGTTTAGAGTTCAAAGTGGTTTTCTTCAATTTTCTCTATTTCTCTTAAGATTCGAGTAAATGAGACTTAGATTTGAGTTCTAGACATTATAGTGATCGTTTTGATATATATATATATATGCATATTTTGATGAGATATGCATGAAGTGATATCTATGTGTATATACATATAGTTCTGTGTATATATATATATGCCTGAATGTTGATGGATCTTGCATATTTTTGAGTGAATTCTGAAATTAAGGTTATAGAAACCTGATATGAAAGTATTTGAGTGTTTTTGATTGAGTTTTGGGTTGAATCGGGACTTGGATTGGATGAATTTAAGGTTGGATTGAAGTGGAACAATCCAGTCCCGTGTTTCTGGTCTCAGACGTCTGGACAGGCCTGGGTAAGCGTCCGAACGGCCGAAACCCACTTTGTGTGGGTTGGTCAATTTTGACCTCCTAGTGCTTGTTTTAGACCCCAAACGTGTTTATATGCATTTTATAAGTATTAAATGGATTCCAAATCAAGGGTTAGGTGAATGTGAATATGTTTTTATGTTGAGTTAATATTTAATTCCATGATTGAGCATATCATGTACATTGGGGCTGGGGTTGGTTTCATCCGATTATGTTGTGATTATGCATTGGCCGAGGTGCCATGATTGCATGTTGACGTGCCGAGGCACGGGTTGTATGTATTGATGGGATCAGTTTTAAATAGTAATGAGAAAATGAGATTTTGAAAACACCGAATGATCTCCAGTTGATATATATGACTAGAACTTAGTCATGTAGAGTTGGGACGTTAATATGAGATATATGGATTTAATATTTTCTCGGACTGTAGCCGGTTGCCTGCTTAAGATAGCGGATGCCTACCTGAGATAGATGGATGCCCGATTAGAGGTGTAATTCGGTTCTCTAGCGAAAGGGCTAGGGAGTGTAACTCGGAGCTCCTGAGTCTTACACCTGTGGGGGTGTAACTCAGTTCCCCACAGGAATATGAGATATATATATATATATGCGTTTGCCATAAGCGTTGAAACAGTGTGCTTAGTGACCGCGCGTGTAATACCTTGAATTTTCAAGTGTATGTGTTTGGAACCTTTGAGATGTTTTGAACTCAAATTGAAACCTAAACTAAAGAACCTTCCTAGGACTTGAACTTGGCTCAAAGAAGACCACATGTGAATCTCATAAAACCCTAAAACAAATTTAGACAACATTAGAATACACTTAGGGGTTTGGAACCCCTAATTGGTTCCATTAAGTTCAAGGTGTTGTAAAGTGAATTTTTATGAATTCTAACTTGAAGATGTTAGGGATTTGGCTCCAATTCATGAAGATTAATGAATTCTAGAGGCTTAGAATAATAATTAGAATTTAAAGAATGGATTAGAAGGGAATTGGAAGAGTATTTGGGTACATGGTGAGAATTGGCACAAAACTTAGACTTTTTGGTGCCAACTTTGACCTAGGGACTTAAAGGGAATTAAATAAATAATTGAAGGACAAAATGGACATTGAAAAGAGGAAAATTGGCCAAGCTAAAGGCATGGCCGGTCACTTGAAAGGAAACAAATAGCAAAAGGGTTAAATGGAAACATAAGGAATTAAGATGATTGGTGGAGAAAAACTAAGGAATTTTGACCAAGTCCAACCAAGACCATTTGACCAAGCTTTGTCCATTTAATTGGTTGATATAAGAATGACTTGGAGGAGCCTTTGGCCGGCCAACCTGGTGAGGAGAAGAAGCATTAAGTCGGTTGAAGTCTTTGGCCGAATTGAAGACTCCAATTGTGCACATGGTCATTTACATGGTCAATGGTGGTGGGCCCTTGAAATTAATTAAAAGCAAAACCATTATAACCCTTAATTAATTAAGGAAACCAAGTGAAATGAAGCCATTGGCTGATGGAAGAAAATCTGGTGGGAAGCAAATCAAATTCAGCCGTGAAAGGCCTTGGTCATGGACCATTCGGCCAAACCATGTTCAAGCCTTTAAGGCTATAAAATCCTACCCGGCCAAGGAGAAAATTGCAAAGAAAACCAAGGAAAGCCAAGACCAAAAAGAGAAGAAGGAAAGAAAGAAAGAAAAGGAAGAAGAAAAAGAGAAGAAAATAGGAAGAAGAAGAGAAAAAGGGAGGAGAATTCAAGAGTATGCTTGAAGAAGGACAAAGGTAAGGCTACTTGAATTCAATCTCCATTAGTGTTGAAGATGATGCCCAATTGAGCTAAAAATTTGAGGGTAGGTCCAACATGAAATGATTTTGAAGCTCATATATGTTTTAGGTTCTCTTGGTGAAGAAAAATTGAGAAAAGAGCAAAAGTTGGAGCAAAGG
>JAVXUM010000021.1:8532337-8555566 GCA_035590655.1 Pouteria glomerata | reverse complement strand
AGAGAGGAAAAGGAAAGAAAGAGGAGAAGAACAAGAGGAAAGCAAGGAAATCAAGGTTTAAGGGCCTAGAAAGACAAAGGTGAGTCTTACCAATTCTAATTTCCATTAGTATTGAAGATTAAGGCCAATCGAGCTAAAAACTGAAAAGTATGTTAAACATGAAGTAATTTTAAGGTCCATGTGTGTTTAACGTTGTCTTGGTGAAGAAATTCCAAGAAAAGGGCAAGAATTGAAGAAAGGGTTCTAGAAAACCCTAATTGAGAGCTAGGAAAACAAGATTTCTCCTCCTTTCATTTCTCCTCAATTTCGGCCAGCCCTTGAGGTAGGGATACACTACTCTACTTCATATATGTATGTATGTATGTTTGGAGTATTACATGTGTGGTTGGATTTGGAAAATTTAGAAGAAATTGTGAAAGGATTGAAAACTAGCTATATGTTCACTAAAATGGCCAAAAAACCTAAGCTAATGGAGAGCTGTTTATTTCCCCTTTTGGGAACTGAAAAACAGAGGTTTTAGGGTTTAGAAACCTTAGGTTTTACGTAAAATTGATTCCCTAAAGTGTATGTAAGAAATTGTGTAAGTTTGTAGCTTTTTGGCACCCAAAAACCCTAAAAGTGTGACAATTTCGTGGGAAACCTTAGGGCTGAAAATCTCAGGTTTTGGGGGCTGGAAAACAGAGTATAGAAGGCTTAAAACTTCTAGGTTCCACTGAAATTTGAAATTTCAAAGTTTGGTTAAGTTTTGATGCAAAAACATATTAATTTGGAGACTTAAAAACCAAGAAATGGAAGAAAAAGCATAACCAGCTAGTGGCTAGAATTTCAGAGCTTGAACAATATTTTAGGTTTGAAATTTTGATTAGAATCATGTAACAAAAGTGTGGAAAAAATCCCTAATTGGTATGGTGAAAATTGGCTAAGTTTCAGGTACCTAAACTTGACTATTTTGGCATGAAATGGAATCTAAACATATGCTCATTTATACTTATTCAAGATTTGGAATTCTTTATGTTTATTATGTATTTATGAAGATTAAAGATTGATAAATATATTAGAAGAATGTTGGTTGGTTATCTAGCAAGCTTATGTAGTGAATTTAGAAGATATGTTGTTGCATGTACTTAAGGGAAATTTGAAGGTTATGTAGTCAAATGTTATAAGGACCTACAACATCCTTATTATTGGGGGAACCAAAGTATCGATTTAAAGTAAGAAATAAAAATGAGTGGGTGATGTGTTAAAGTTTTACTTAGTATGCTTGCATGGTAAATTTGGAGAATTATATATTAGTATGTGTTAATTGCTTTAAATGTAAAGTCAGTGAAGTGTAAAGAACCTAGAACAATTATTTGAAGTGTTTTGGTGACCTTAAAATCTAAGTTTCATTAAATTCATATTCTTTAAAGAAGGTTGAGATTTTGGAATTTAGATATGTCTTGGAACCTAAAATATTATAAATGTTAGAATAAAAAGGTATATGAAAATAACTAGTCAAACGTACGAATTACAATTAAAGTGTAAAGGAAATTTACTATGCCATAGTTCCATTGAATTTAAATTTTTATATGCATAAAGTGACCTATTCAAGTTGGAAATTATATTATTGGATCGATGTTGAATGTGTAATAGTTGGAAGAGAAATTGTAAGTCAAAGATGGTGGTGGTGATATTGACAATAGTAAGACAATCTTGAAGTGCCAAATATTATTTTGGTGGTTTAAAGATTGTTCGGTATACATGTGACAAACTAAAGTGGAATGGAGACTTTATAAAGGATAATAAGTAAGTTGTATATTATCTCATGGACCTAAAATGAATTGAAGTTTTATGAATATTTGGAAAGATTTAACGTTTGAATGACTTAGTATGGTTTGGTAGTTTCATAGTGGTTTGATATAGTTTAAATGAGCTTTAGTAGTTTAAGATTATTTGATGAGTTATGGTAACTACATATCATCTTTGGTAAATTAAGTACTAAGAGTGTAGAAGAAAATTCAGTTTAGTGGAATCTTAATCCGAGGCACTAAATACCTAAGACCTCACTTTCTTAAGTTAGATGGAAATCTAAAAGGTAAAAATTAAAGTTTAGATGGCACTTTAATTTTACAAAAATATAGATGGAAATTGGTTAAACATTGTGCCATAAAATCTTCATTTTGACAGTCTCTAAAACGATCGTAACATGATACTGATATCTGGAAATCTTCATATTTTGAGCACCTCCAAATTGAGTTATTGAGATAATGTTCCTAAGCTAGAAGTTACTTGATTGAGACATAATATACCATATGTTATTATGATTTGGAATAAACAAAAAGGAACCCAAATGATATAGCAAACTTTGTGATTTATTTCCTTGTTATATTCAAATCTTATGAATTTGAGAATGGTATGGATTTGTGATTATGATGTTATAAATTTACCCATTGCATGTACATGGAAAATTGGTATTCATATGGTTAATGTATGATTGGATTGTGATCTATTGAGATGAAAGGATGAAATGATTATGGAAATTGTGAAACAATGAAATGGAAATGCCATGATGGCGTGGTTATTGAAATTGTGAAACAATGCAATGGATATGAAATGATCAAATGGTACGGAGAAATAGGTAGGGTCTTGAGATAACCTCGGGTTGAAAGTCCCAGAACCTGCGCAAGATTTGGTTTTCATGCCAGTGGGTTAATAGCCCACAACATGTTTAGCTCCACATATATATATTTATGGTGTATCGTTGCCTTGGATTGAAATCCTAAAGCACGTTTATTTGTACACCTGGCGTATCGTCGCCTAGGGCTGCGACCCTAAAGCACATTTATGGTTTACCCATGACTTGATGATGATAAGCGGTATATGGGAGGTGGAGTGATCAGGGAGGTAGCAGAGAAATAAAGTAATGTTTGTGCATTTATGAATGTGAATATTTGTTGGAAATAGTTATTTATGTGATTGAATATTTGGTATATGCTAAATTCCTTTGTGATTGAATATCTTGCGTATCGGGAATTTCATGAACGATTATGTAATATTAATTCTTGTATCTTATGATCTTTTAATCTGGTTATGTTTTAATGCATTTAAAATTGCATACTTCCATGTATATATATATATATGTTATTGTGGAGTAGGGTGAGCACACGCCGTCCGTGCTCATGTTCCTACAGATGCCATGCAGGACCCACTCAGAAAGACTAGCTGGAGTCTGAAGAAGTAATGCCTCATGTAGCTCTATATTTATTTTGAGTAATATAAATTTTGTAAAGAAAAGTTGTACATATTATTACATTTGTAGTGATATAGAAATATAATGGCCATGAGGCCGATTCATGTAAATTATTCTAATTATAGTTGTATTATTTATGTGGGTCCACTGCGTGGATGTTGTGTTGCTCTGATACATTACCAAGTTGTGCATGGTTTGGTGTGATTATCACTCACTCCTTGGGTTCTCGGACCTGGGGCGTGACATATTTTTTCTTATTTTTCTGGAGTTGCTTCCTCTCAGCCGTCCAGACGGTGGGTTTGAGGGTCCGGACAGTACTATATCAAAATTGTTCCCTTGCTCTTCTCCAAGCCTTGTTTCAGTCCACTCCTTGCTTCCGGTTGCTTCTCCACTTTATTTTATTACTTTTTCTTCTCCGTTTTCTTCATTACTTAGCAGAAGAGAAGAGCAGAAGAGAAGCATCATCATTACACTACATTTAAGAAAACAAACATATAAGTTAAAAATAGTATAAAATAAACAACTTATAAGTAAAATGCAAATAAATATACTTATATGTTGAGTTTGTAATTACACTTTTCAAGCGTAATCACCAGGTTCTCAGCTTCTTGCCCACATAAAGCACAAATGAAATCAACGTTCAAACCCCAAGCCAGCAATTTGTCCTTGGTGATAAGCCTTTCTTTAATAGCTAGCCAGAGGATGAAACTATGCCTCGAAATATGCCTTAAAAACCAAAGAAATGTATGCCAAAGGACTTTTAAAGCCCTTGCCCGAGTTGAATCCAAGGTAGCGGCTACATTATACACATTTTTCTTAGAGACAGTCCATATGAATTGGTCTTCAAGTAAAGGATTAAGCAAATAATTTGGTGCATAATCGCATACTATCTCTCGGGAGCTCCCATGTAGAAGGATAAGGCCATTTCTATTGCCCCTCATGTATAACCTTGGAGACTTTTGTAGCCTTTGGCAATCCAGCATCATATGCAACTTGAGGACCATATTTTGGTATTAAAGGGCCGCGTAGGTGCCAATTTGAAAACCATAAAGAAAGTGATTCATCATTACCCACCACATACCTTGACATACTAATTGCTTTTTTTTTTGAAAGGTAAAAATAAATGTATTAATGAAATAAGAGAAAATGTACAGATACACAGGGGCATACCCCTGGAACTTACATTAAAGCAAAATAGTCCAGCTCAAATAAAAGATATCACTAGCAACAAGAACTAAAACAACAAGTACTGAAACAACCCTCAGAATAAAGAGGTACTCAAGTAATCAAAGAGCAATCAGATGGAGGCTTAATCTCCCAAAAGCATATTCCCTTAAGCAAATTGGACTTGCACCATTTCACCCATAGGGATGGACTATTAGTGCATAGGCCCCATATGTGTCTCATCATTGAAGCATTATTCCAAGCATGTAGACTTTTCAAGCCAAGGGCCCCTTCATTCTTTGGAATACATATCTCAGTCTATGCTACCTTACTACCTCCCTTCTTTAGATCAACACCTTTCCATAGGAATCTTGAGAATCTGTTCAACCACATTACATACCCTTTTGGGGAACATAAAGTGGATACTCCAATATATTTGAATGCTGAGAGGACTGACTTTATAAGTACCAAGCGGCCAGAAGATTAAAGGCATTTAAATGTCCAGCTTTAAACTCTTTTGACTATTTTCTCAACCATCTTCCTTTTTTTTAAAAAAAAAAAAGATCTCAACCATCTACTTGCAGTCATCATATTTGAGCTTTGTAGATATGAGTGGCCCACCAAGGTATTTGATAGGCAATTCTCCCAGTTGGTAGCCAAGTAAAGAACAGGGACGTAGCTTTTCTTCATTTCCTACCCTGAAATGAAGATTTTGCTCCTGTCTCTATTTGGTTGGAGCCCAGAGTACTTATGGAATTCATGGAGAGTATTACGAATGATCAGAAAAGTGTTAGTATCACGAGCACATAACAAGAATAAATCATCTACAAAGAAAAGATGACTAATTAGTGGATCAATGCATTTAGGATGACAGATGAAGTCACTCTCTTGCACTATTCTATTTTTTTTTTTTTTTGGGTAAGTAAGTGAAATCTGGATTAATTGGGAAATAAATACATCATCTTAGGGGCATACCCCCGTATGCTATACAACTATACAAAATTACTAGTTGGGATCTCCCACAGATTACAAAAGTGAATATTCTCCTCAGAATACTTAATTACATGGAGTTGTAAATCTTTTAATCTAACTAGTCTCTTAATCTCCTTAACTAAGCCAGCTACGATAGTGGATGTCCCTGTGAAAATCCTGGCATTACGTTCCTTCCAAATATAATAGATCATAGTTGTCCAAGCTCTTTTTTTTTTTTTTTTGGTAAGTAGTTGTCCAAGCTATTTTGCACATGGTGTTGGCGAAACTCTTCTTGTTAAATCTGCTAGTTGCCTAACAAACTTCACTTGACCAAGTTTGGCTTCTTTTGGTAATAGAGCATAGGTTAAGGATAATCCTCCTCAGCTCCTTAGAGAAAGAACATTGGAAGTAAAGGTGCTCGAGAATTTCCATAGAATCACCACATAATGCACAAGTAGGATTCACAACCATGCCCCATTCCATTAGTTTGCTTTTGGAGTTTAGTTTTCCTCAGATTGCCAGCCATGAAATGAAGCTAAATCTTGGAACATGATTAGGAAACCAAATTAGCTTGTGCCAACTAACTTTAGGAGCATGAGCACAAATTGCTTCCCATGTTGCCGAGGCATTGTAAGCACTATTCTTGGATGCACACCACATTGGTTTATCCTTGTTATCGAAAGCAAGTAACTTGGTGGGTTATCTATTTTGATTTCCCTTAATTCCCAAGTGGTTGGAAATGGCCAACACCATTGGCCATCTCTAATGATTTTTGATACTTTAGCCACTTTTGATATACTGAAATCATATACAATACGTGGGGAGTACTTGGGGATGAGGGGTCCATTTGGATGCCAATTAGAGTATCATAGAGAAATGGACTCACCGTTTCCAACTTTGTATTTAGAGATATGAATGGCAATGTCCCGGAGTTTTAGAAGCTTTCTCCATGTCTAAGAACAATCCGAAGGATGGTTCACTTGGGTAGCAAAGAATAAATAGATCATCTGCAAAACAGATGTGAGCAATCGATGGCTCCAAGCATTTGTGATGAAGAGTAAAATCTCCTTTTTCTATGCATTTGTTGAAAAGTCGTGAGAATAATTCCATTGCAAGAAGAAATAAGTATGGGGATAAAGGATCTCCCCATCTTAAACCCCTTGCGCCTGGGAAGTACCCCTCCAGCACATCATTTAGAGAAATAGAGAAATGAGATGAAGTGATACACGCCTGAATCCATCCAATGTAGTTATCTAGGACATTAAGGGCACACAAAATATTCAGCAGAAGATTCCATGAGATAGAGTCAAAGGCCTCATAAGATCAACCTTTAAGACACTTCTGGGAAACTAAGATTGTCTATGGTAGTTGTGCACCAATTCTTGCAAAAAAAGGATTTGATCCGAGATGGACAGCCCTTTAACAAAAGCTGCTTGATTGAGGCTAATAATGCACGGCGTGATCTCCTTAAGTCTATTGGCAATTATCTTCGAAATGCATTTATAGATGTTAGAACAACGTGAGATGGGCCTAAAATTGGTTACCTGGCAAGGATTGGGAGTTTTGGGCACCAGTGCAATGATAGTTGAATTAACAGATTTTAACAACTTGCTTGAGGTGAAAAAGGACTTGATGGCTTCAACAAAATCATCACCAATTATGCTCCATGCTTTCTTGAAGAAGTGAAGGGTATACCTATCCGGACCTGCGGCTTTGTGGCTTGGCAATGAGTAAAGTCTTCCTAATTTCTTCATCCGTGACTTCCTTACCAAGAGAGTTAAGCATGTCATCCAAGAGACTTGCCTTCATGAGATGGGACACATATGGCTTGGCATCTTGCATGTAATTGAAAAGAGTTCCCAACAACTTTTAAGTTGAGGTGAGAAAGAGATAGGTTGCTTAAGTTTTGCTGCTCATTGTAGCTAGAATTAGGAGGAGGAGAAGAAGAGTTCGCAGGCTGGTCAATTATAGCATCTTCCACTACTGACTTGCTCAATTTCGTGAACTGGACTTGAGTAGTACCATCTTCCTTTTGTTGTAAAAACAAATGAGCAGAGGGGGAGGAAGCTTGAGTTGCCAATGGATGGATAACTAGAGGGTCCTCCTCAGTAGGCATAGCAAGATGGCTAAATTTGTTGCCGACCACAAGAGCATTTGAGGAAATAGTTGTTAATTTCGAACTTTCAAGCTCCTTGTCACTACTTTCTTCCTTTCCTTTGGAACTAGTAGCTTCTGGAAAAGATCCACTAGTTATGTCCTCTCTATTATCCTCTGGAACTCCGGCCTTCTCTTTTGGAATAGGTCTCCAAACTTGCTTTGTGCTCTTCGAGCAATGGTTGGCTTTGTGCCCAGTATGCTTGCAATTTTCACATATTGTGGGTATCCATTCATACTCTATTTGCTGTTAGAAAGAGGAACCATTAGGGTCTTGGATGTCAATAACTTGAGAAAGAGGTGAATTAATGTCAATCTCAACACATAACTGAGCAAAGGCAAGTCTTTGCCTAGTTGCTATCATCCGATCTGTGAACAAGGGAATGCCAATCTACTAGCAATCTTGCTTAAGGTAATTGCCGACCAGAGGTGTAGCTTCAAGTGGGGAAGTCTAACCCAAATAGGGAGCTTTTCTGGAGTGGATCCATCATACGATTGAGAAGGAGACCAAGGCTTAAGTATTAAGGGCTTATCATAGTAGCTCTCCAAGGGGCCCATCTCCAATACTTGTTGTTTTGTATTTTCATCTTGGAAGTTAAAGATGAAGGTGCCAGGTTTGAAGACAACGAGCTCAATACTTCCAAAAGCTTTCTATCTTCTTTCTACAAATTGTTTCATAAGCTTGTAAAGAGGAGATTAGGATTGATGTTTTAACCAAGCTTATGCAAATTGTTAATTTTGATCCTGCTGTAGTAAGTTCATAATTATTTAGTAGTTGGAGTCTCCATTTCATGTATAAAATTTTGTAAATGAGGGTATGCCCTGATAACTTTGTATATTTTTATCCCATTAATCCAAAATTTAACTTACTTACCAAAAAAAAGAAAAAAAAAGGCTTGGTTCCAATGACCCATCCCATTAGAGCATTCTTCAACCTTGCTAGTTCTTCATTGACTTCTTCAGTTGAAATAGAGATGGTAGGATTTGTTGTGGTCTTATCACGGCTACTTGGAAAGTATTGCAAGGAGGTGCCATTTGCTTTAACTTAGTTGGAGTTAAAGAGCTGAGCCCAAGAGTTTTTCAAATGAGTAAGGACCTGGTTTAGTTCAGTTGAAATGTGGGTGGCTTTAGGGGTTTTAGTTCCATTCAAATGGGGGAATTTGTCATTTGGTTGGTCAAAGGAAGTGGGCGCCAGATTTGAAGGGATTTGAAATTCTTTGGGTGGTTATGTGGGGCTATTACACAGTGGGTCATGGGGAGTTCTACCAGGTATAGACTAAGTCAAGGTTGGTACCAGCTTTTTAGTGCTTTGTAGCATAAGGTTGTCAAAGAGTATCCTCACACGGGTAGGAAACTTGGACCGGGTAATAAGCTGAATTAGGATGCTTCAAGGGACTATGGGGCTAATGGTGTACCATCTTTTTTTTGGAAGGTTATGGTGGACCATCTTCATCAGTTGGTTGCTGAGAGAAGCATGTTGCTATAGATTCCCATCGCTTGAACCAAAAGGCGGAGGAGGAAACATACCTTCACTCAGAGACTCCACACTGCTAACTTGCTCAGCTTCAAGGCATGATTTAAGCTTCATACATTCACCTTTTCCAGCATCTTTCTCAACTTTAGAACCTTGTGGAGGCTTCATGACAGACGACAAACTAATGACTCCATTGGGTCACTTGCTTTTAGCTTACTCAGCTCAGCCCGTAAGCTTTCAGTGTTGTGGCTTTGGGAAATGCTTTTGGTGGGGGAGGATGGAAGAGAATGGGAGGAAAGGTGGTAAGGTTCATTGCCGCGGTTTCCATGTGGGATAGAAATAGATTAAGAATCCTTAGATTTCTCATCCAATCCTATACCAACAGTAACGCAATCAACCCAAGTAGAAGATGAAGAGGAAGAAGAGAGGTTGCTAAGGTTAGACATGATTGCCATGGAAGAGTGGAACTGTGAGCTTTAGAGAGAGAAAAGAGGTTTAGAGAGAAAAGCCCTCATCTTTCCCTTCTTGAAGTGTGTATAATTTGGGTTGCCTCTAGCTTATTGGGAGACTTAGCTTGCATAACCTTACTCTTATTTATTTATTTTTTTTTGGTAGGTAATAGTAAATTGAATTAATTAAAATAAATGTACTTTTTTTTTTAACTAAATGTATCTAAGGGAATGCCCAGATACATTAGTTACAAAATGGGATTTCCAAAAAGGTACACAGAGAAACATTAGCAATAGCATTTTTAATGACAGGCACTTGAGAGACTTTCAACTTAACTTCATGCTTAATTTTGCAAACAATGCTGGCTGGAGAAGAAGTGATCCCATTGAAAGACCAGGCATTACGCTCTTGCCACAAATGATACACTAAGGCATTCCATACAAGCTTGCATACAATACTCTTGAAGTCTAAAACTAAGCTAAAACATAGAATTTAGAATTTTCTTGGAAGATTTTCTGTTGCTCAAACTATGTCTCGGTTTTTGGGCTATGTCTAGAGTTTTAGAAGTCAAAGTGAGATGAGTCTGTTAGAAAGATGAGAAGGAAATATAAAACTTTAATAAAGAAACTAATCCCAAACTACATTATTTGGTCTCTAAATCCAGCTTGAATTCAGGTAAAAAAATCAGCTAGAATTCTCTCTCTAAGTGTCAGGCTCTTGTTCAAATAGCTGTCCTGATAGACCTCTATCAAACATTTGTGTAGACAATAGAAGGCTAATTTGGATTCTCAATTAAAATTTCACTAAGTGTTGGTGGGCTTGTTTAAATAACTATTCAGACAGCCCAACTAAAAAAGTTTTAGAGACAGTTTGAAACTTAGAACATTTCATAGAGTTTTTTTTTTTTTTTTTTTTAAAGGTAAAATAAATTTTTTATAAAATAAACAAATTATACAAAATCACGGAGGCATACCCACAACCATAATTAATACAATCTTTCCTCACTCAAGTTATGTCATATATAACAAGGAAATCAACAAATAAACACATCTATTATTACTCCAAGATAGTGTCAGGGAGACTCCAGTGATGTACCAAATGCATATTCTAAGGAGTTCTTGGAAACCCATGACACGTCATCAACCTTAAGCGAACTGCATTCGTAATTGCACAAAGGACAGTACCTCATCCAAGAAAATATTCTCATGCTTCCTCCTATTTCTTTCCCTCCATAAATGGTAAACAGAAGATGCCAAACAAAGTTTACCCATAACTGCCAACAAAGATAACCCTTAACTTCATCCCAAGTCCAAGACCTATCCTGCAATCCACAATCAGACAGAAGAGATTGCCAAACTCTGAAGGTATAAGAGCATCCAAAGAAAAGATGATTATGATCTTCAATCGGCTCCCCATAAAAAAGGCAACTAATTCGAGAAACTAATCCGAGAAACCAATCCAAAAGTCAACAACCTATCCTGCATAGCAAGGTTGCCCTGCATAACCAACCATAAAATAAAAGAATGCCTCAAGACATGGTATTTAAACCATACTACCGAAGACCACAGCACAGGTGAGTGAACCACCCTTAACTTGTTCCAAGCGTCATTGGCTGAAAATTCCCGCCTCCCATTACACCACACAAGTCGGTCACACCTCAATACATTAAGCGGAGGAAGGTTCTCCATTTCCCGCTTCAAATCCTTTAGCTCATTGGAATACGCTGGCGGCTAGCACCAGCTATTTCCAACAATTATATGACTCACCATAGCATCCTTAGTCAGCCCTGAATCATAAATTACTCTGTCCCGAGATGTAGCATAAATCTGACCCCTCGGCATCCAGGCATCAAACCATAGAGAAGTATGAACTCTATTACCCACCTGCATCGATATATATGGTTGAACCTTATCCCTTAGTTTCAGAAGCTTTCTCCATGTCCATGAAGCATTCCATGACACCTTAGCTACCCAAAAATTATTCTTATTAAGAAGATTTAGCCGAACCCAAGCAACCCATAATGACATAGAACAAGGAGAACATAACCTCCAAATAAATCAAGTCATACATGCCAAATTCCAATCTTTTATCTGCTTAACTCCCAACCCACCTTCATCCTTAGGTCTAGCCACTTCCTCCCAAGCCACTTTTGCCCTATGTTTCTTCAGCGAAGAGCCTTTCCATAAAAATGCCCTCAAAACTCCCTTAATGGATTTGATAATACAAACAGGCAAGACAAAATGTGAACTCCAATAAGACTGGATATTAAATAACACAGATTGAATAAGCAACAATCTCCCCGCAAAAGAAAGAAACTGATTAGTCCAACTTTTCACCCTTCGCACAATTCTCTCTTCCAACATCCTACAATCATTAGTACGAAGCTTGGCAGAGATAAGAAGAACTCCAAGATATCTTACAGGAAGAACACCCACCTGAAACTCTAGAAGATATAGAATTCTGTCCCTTACATCCTCAGGAATACCTGAAAAGAACACCTCACTTTTAGTTGGATTCGGACATAGCCTAGAAAAGCAAGCAAAGAGTTTCAAAGAACCCTGCAACACTAAAACAGAGCCCATGTCACCCTTACAAAAAAGCATCAAATCATCTGCAAAACACAAATGAGTCAACTTTGTCTTCCTACACCTCCAATGATAATGAAACACTTCAGAATCTGTTGTCTTCCTTGCAATGATTCATGACAACACCTCCATACAAAAAACAAACAAATATGGAGAAATAGGATCTCCCTGTCGGAGGCCCCTCTTCCCTTCAAAATAGCCGTTCAACTCACCATTAATGCTAACCGAGTAGCGAAGAGTAGAAACACATACCTTTATCCAATCAATAAATCTCATGGGAAAACCAAATAGCCACAAAAAATTCCAAAGAAAATCCTAATGAACCAAGTCGTATGCCTTCATGAGATCATAATGGCACAATAAGGTTGCTTTATATAAGAATGATACCCATGAACCAATTCTATGCCAACAAAATATTATCACCTATACTTCTCCCCTAGACAAAGGTGGCTTGAGCATCATTAACAAGCCTAGGAAGCACCACTTTCAACCTCCCTGCAAGTAACTTTATAATGCACTTGTGAATTGTATTATAACAGGAAATAGGATGAAAATCTTTCACCTTAGAAGCATTAGGAGTCTTTGGTATTATTGCAATAATAGTAACATTAGCCTCCTTCAAAAGCTTGCCCGAGCTAAAAAACTCCTTAGTAGCAAGTACCACTTCAGAACCCACAATAGGCCATGCACGCTGAAAGGAGAAAACATTAAACCCATCCGGACCCAATGCCTTATTAGGATGCAAACTAAACATTGCATTTCGAATTTCCTCCTCTATAAACTCAACCTCCTTAGGCACCGAATTTGCAATAAAATCATCAAGTGTAGGACCCTCACCTTCCAAAGTAGCGCTAGAGCCTAGCAGCCTTTGATAAAAACCAACAATCTCATTAACGATCTGCCCCTTATCCATCATCACCTCGCCGTCCTCCTTTTAGACCTTCATGATCTTATTTGTATTTACCCGATTTTTCATGGAATGAAAAAAGAAAGCAAAATTCTTATCACCTTCAACCATTGTATCCTATTTCACTGCTTATTAGAACATTCCACCTCCTTAGACACCCTAACGAACCTTTCATAGAGTATTAATGCAAGGATGAGTTGTTAAGCAACATTTCATAGAGTAGCTTAGGAAGGTTTGGGGTTGTCTCCAATTCCTCAATTAGATTCATTTTCCTTTGTAATTTTATTCATGTTTTAGAGTAGATCAAGGTAAAAGACTTTGGAATTACCAAAAATAAAAAATAAAAATAAGACTTTGGGATCCTTGAAGATTTTCGTGTAATTTAACTCAATTGAGGTATAAATTTTATGCGATATACTTCCAATAACCATATTTTTAGATGTTGTTTAGTTGATAATCTTTCAAATCCTTATTCATATGCGATTTCTATCTTGCATTTTCATACTTTGTATGTTGAGTACTTATTGAAAATAGTATGCACACCACGTGTTTGAAAGAATATCTATATGGGTGATTTACATAAAAACCTCTCATGTTACATATTTTTTTAGATTTTATATGCACACCAAGTGTTTGTATACATAGTGCTTGTATTGAGTGTGATTACATGCTGGGCCTTTGTTAGAATATTTACATTCCTAAATCAATTATGCATGCTATGTATATTTAATATTTTATTTCTCTAAGTGATCTAGCAATTGGACTTCATTTCTCTAAATCAATCCACCTTGTGATGGTTTCCCTAGATGTGTATGGGTAGACATGTTCATCTTCTAAATTAATTCAATTGCATGATAATTAGATAAATTAGCCTTAGTCACCAACCTTTTTAATTTCATAGATTTTAATTCCTTCTCATTAGAATTGATTTTAATTCAATTTTTATTCATTTTACATTAGATTTTATTTTTGCCTCCTAGGTGTTTGATGAAATGACCAAATAAGTTTTATTTTTAAAATTTAACCTGATTTTCTTTTTTTTTTTCTTTTTTTTTTGGGTAAGTAACTCGATTTTCTTTGATTTTTTTTGTGTGACACCTATTAAACAAGAAAAGAAGAATTGTGAGAAGCAATGCCTTTCCTTATGGGTATGATCAGTACTTCACCATTGTAAATTTAAATTGCTATATCGGACTACCTTTTACTTGGGGTGTAAATTCACATTTTAGAGTATAAGCATGACTCATCTTCTTTGTTCTGGGGCTTCAAATTTTAAGGATTCGTAGAAAATGTCTATCTTTTTAAATTCTTAATATGTTTACTGATTTACCATTTGAATCATTAATATTTAAAAAATTATTGTTGTTTAATTTTGGCCATCAGATTAATTTTATAATAATTAGATGAATAAAATTCAACTTTAGGAGCCTGAATTTCAAATCTAACTTTAGGCCCCCCAGATCCATCCCCTAGGCATTAGTGACTTGTAGAAACGAATGGTGTGGCAATCCAAGTCCCAATGCGCCTGTTGTACACTCGAGTAGTTTCAAGTTTGAAACTTGAAACTTAAAATTATCAAGTTTGAGTTAATACCCCTAAAGGGAGCAAACGTGCAACGTTAATTGGGAAACTTGACACACGTAATCTCATAGGTACTAGTGACTTGTAAGAACAAATAGTGAAAATTTGAGTCGCTGTGGGCATATTGTATGCTAAGTAGTTTCAAGATTGATGCATGAAACTTAGAATTGTAAGTTTGAGTCAATTAGCCTAAATGGAACAAACCTGCACCATTGGTTGGGAAATTTTTTTTTTTCTCTTTTGGTAAGTAATAATTGTATTAATGAAATAAATTATACATCATCTCAGGGGCATACCCCCTGCATATCAATTAATTACAAAAGGAGGGATCCCATGCTGTAATAAAGTTAGTTACATCTATATCACCAAGTGTGGCAAAATGAACTAGTTTGACTCTAATCTCCTAAACGATGTTATTGGTGATTTTTGTGATTGGGGAAGATTGACCTCTAGATACTATTGCATTTCTTTCATGCCAAAGGTGGTATATCAATGCTGCACAAGCAAGCTTGCAAATGGTCTTGCTAATGTGCTTTCCACTAAACTTCCCAATTGCCCACAAGACTTCTTCCTTCCACGGCTGGTTGGGCTTTAGAATGGAACATTTGTAAAGGATAATCTCACGCAATTCCTTAGAAAAGGTGCACTGGAATAAAAGATGGTTCAAGTTTTCCAACTCTTGTCCCCATAGCACACAAGTGGGATCAACATCCAAACCTCATGCTAGCAATTTATCCTTGGTGTTAAGTCTTCCTCAAATAGCTAACCATAGAATAAAACTATGCCAAGGGATATGATTTAGGAACCAAAGGAGTTTATACCATGGAACTTTTGGAGCTCTTACTCGGATATATTCCAAAGTGACGGCCACATTATAAACATTTCTTTTTTAGGCAGTCCATTTGAATTGATCTTCATTAAGGGAGTTAGGCATGTAATTAGGGGGGATTCTCCAAGACTATTTCCCTTGGCTCCCAAGTAGTAGGGTAAGGCCATTTTCATTGTGCTTCAGATATGATCTTGGAAACCTTAGCATTCTTAGGCAGGCCAGTATCATAAGCAACTCTAGGACCATATTTTGGGATTAAGGGTTCACTTGGGTGCCAATTTGAGAACCATAAGGAGATTGACTCACCATTACCCACTTTATACCTTGAGAGACCAATGGCTTCCTTCCTAAGCTTGAGCAACTTGTGCCATGTCCAAGAGCAATCAAAGGGTGGCTTGATCTCCCAAAAGCACTTACCCTTTAGTAGGTTGGACTTACACCATTTAACCCATAAAGATTGACTATTGGTACATAGGACCCATATATGTCTCATCATTGAGGCTTTGTTCCAGGCATGTAGGCTTCGCAAACCAAGGCCCCTTTCTTGTTTTGGAAGGCACACTTCACTCCAAGCTACCTTGCTTCCCCCTTTCTTTAAGTCAGCACCTGTCCATAAGAACTTCCTAAGGATCTGCTCAACTGCATTACACACTTTTTTTGGGAACATAAAGTGGGAGCTCCAATAAATTTGAATGCTAAATAATACAGACTTAATAAGCACCAGGCAACTAGCACATGAGAGGCATTTGGATGTCTTACTTTGTACTCTTTTAAGTATATTCTTAATTAACTCCTTGCAGTCTTCATATTTGAGTTTAGTTGAGATAAGTGGCACTCTTGCGTACTTGACTAGTAATTCTCCTAGTTGGTAACCTAGAAGAGAGCATAGCCGCAACTTTTCTTGCTATTCCACTCTTGAAATGTAGACTTTACTCTTAGCTCCATTTGGAAGGAGCCTGAGAACTTGTGGAATTCATGGAGAGCATTATGAATAACCTGAAAAGTTTTATCATTGGGAGCACATAGTAAGAAGAGGTCATCTGCAAAGCAAACATGAGTGATTGACGGATTAGAGCATTTTGGATGGTAAGGTGCTAGTGACATATAGGAATAAACGACACAATAATCCGAGTCCTAATGCATTCGTTGTACACAGAGGTAATTTTAAGTTTGAAACTTACCAAAAAAAAAAAATTTAAGTTTTTTTTTTTTTTTTTTTTTTTTTTTTTTTTTTTTTTAATGACGGGGAGGAAATCTCACAACCTGCTTATGCTAGCCGAGCTCTAAACCTCCTCGGAGACCTAAACCACCCTACTTGACCCATGCCCCGGGCCTCTCGCTTTTGAGAGTCTAATCCCGTCACTTCTTGCCACTAAACCAATCGCGCTGGTTAAAAAATAAAAAAATAAAAAAATAAAAAAATAAATAAATAAATAAAAATCTAAGTTTGAAACTTGAAATTAGGAATTCTCAAGTTTAAGCCAGTCCCCCAAACAAAGCAAACGTGTAACATTGGATGGAAAATTTGACACACAGTTTCTTAGGTTCTAGTGACTTGTAGGAACGAAGGATGTGCCAATTCGAATCTCAATGGAAATGATATCCATCACGTCGGGGTTGATGGAAATGATATCCACACTAGTCGATAGACTTGTACTTCATCACCAACCTTGGGTGCTCCTTCAGAAAGGGAGTTTATAAGATGGCTAGGAGATCGATAATCTTATTTTATATGTGATTTGGGAGTGCCACTAATTTACATTATTTATATTTTATGGGATGCAAAATTCAAAATTGTTAACGAATGGATGTTTATTTTTAATTTTTTAGATATTAAATCCATGTAATCACTTACCAAAAAAAAATCCATGCAATCCACTTGCTATTATCCTCGAGTAAAACAATTTCACTAGCCTAAATTATGTTGATTGTAAAACAAAATTTGATATTGTACTCATCACAACGAGATACAAGTATGTACTCATCCAGCCAAGCGCTAACATGGAGCAACCTAGCGCTCCACATGATGAAATAAACGCGTATAAGTGGCAAAAAGTAGACAACATGTAGAGCGTGACCTTTAACTCAAGTGGCAAAGAACCTCTTTGACCCGCTTATAGTTCCGAGTTCGATTCCGACAGCTGCCCCTTTCCCCATTTACCTTTCAAAAAAAAAAAAAGAGTAGACGAGATGTAGATGCTACATTTTGGCATCTACATCAAATGTGTTGTAGCATCAACATCAATTTGTGGTTAATACTGGTGATATAATGCTGAGTCTCAAAGAGATGTTTGGCAAATAAAAGTGGCCTGCTGGCAGGAAGCTATCAGCAACTTAACAGCAAAATGACCAAGGGAATCTCAGTCCAGGATCCTATTTTAAAAATGATAAATTTTGAAATGAACTTGAGATTCTAGAAGCTGATATTGACAAAGATTCCCGGATTGATATGGTACTTCAATCTTTGCCTAGTTCATTCATTCAATCAGTTCAACTCAAATGATCTTGTGAATAAAAGATTTTATTGCAAATTGTTAAAGATATATTAAAGAAGGTCAGAGGAAGTGTTGACAATGTTCATTCTAACCTATTTCTTCTAAGCTTAATTTTCTAGTTTGAATGTTTTTATTTTTATTTTTATTTTTTTCTTTTACCTTTTTTTTTTTTTTTTTTTTGAGAATTAAGAAAACATTTAATATACTTTATTTGTGGACCCGATGCAACTCTCTCAAAAGTCTCCATCATCATCATTATCATTATATTTTACTTAGAATAACAAGTTGTTTAGATAAAAGAGACTAGAAGTAGAGAAAAGATAAACCAAATCCCTATTCCATAATAAAAATATTACTGATGTTTTTCTATTTTTTTTAAAGGGAAATAAAGAGGCACTTGTTTAAGCAACGATTATGAATATTTTTCTGTTTTACTTGTCCGAGAAAGTGATAAGAATTTTTCCCCCCAAAAAAAAGAAAGAACAGGCTGGAGAGATTTATTTTTCAAATAAATTCCTGCCATTTTATTTGCTAAAAATTCAAACAGCAATAACAAACTGTTAAAATAACTTATGTACATTGTTAAATTCATAACTTGATATACATTATTAGATTCATTTTTTAACAATTTAAATTTGAACTTTTGAGATAATTGATAACTTAACACAAACAGCCCCATTCGCAGGTCGAAACATCCACACAGCAGAAAAGGGACCACCAAAAATAATTCTCCCGTTGATCATATTTATATATACAAATTTCTTTATTTATATGTTAAACGCAGACCATTCATATGCTTGATGCTAATTGGGTAATTACTACATTCAATAACAAAATCCTTGTTTTTTTTTTTTTTTTCTTTTCTTTCTCCCAATTATTTATTTATTTATTTGTTTAACAGTGGTAATTAACATCCAGTCATTCACATCTTATCTCACTCTGATAGAGTTGTAGACATCAATGTATTTTCCAGCTGTTTTGTTCCAGCTATTATCAATTTCCATAATCTTCTGTACCACCTCGGTCCATTGATTTGGTTCTGCAAAACATAATAATAATATAATAATAATAATAAATAAATAAATAAACAAACTAAGTCGGTCCAGTTGGTGAGAATTTTAAACTAATATGCTGGCTTCTCGTCATGAAATCATTAAACCGATACACCCAACCCGTAAATAATATGCACTTAGGGAGGTAGGATAGGGTACGGTAAGGTTTTATTTAAATTTAGGCTCCGTTTGCTTCAATTTAAAACATTTCCCTGAAAATTATTTTTATTGTTTCATGAAAACATTTTACATAAATGAAGCACGAACGAAATATTTTTTATTTTTTAGAAAAGCATTTTACACTGAAAACAACTGGAGCCTTGAGAGACACTATATATCTCCTGAAATTTCAAAAACCTTGAAGTAATTTCAACCCCTAAATAAGGGCCAAAAAAAAACAAATAATTTTGAAAACAATATGATGAGAATTGAAAGATAACAACTTGGGTGTGCTTACTTTCTCGATAGTAACAAAATGCACGGTCTAGGGCCCAATTCAGAGATGCTTCATCGATTCCTTCAAAGACAAACCTTCAACAAAAAAAAAAAAAAAAAAAACATAGGCATATATTGCCCTGTTAAGAAGTAAAAAAACAAAATGTAGATACCATTTTCCACACTACCATTTTTTATATTATTCGCCGGAGTTGAACTGCATCTAGCTAATAAAATAAAATAAAAGACAAAGAAAGGCTCACTTAAATGTCCCAGACAATGGCTGAGAATAAAATGAAAAAATGTTGGCTTGAAGTAGCTACTTACAAGGCTCAGTCAGCACTCGTCTAATTTATTTTATTTTTGTAATTACTGTTATGTTTGCTTGGGTCAATGGAAAGTGTGAAAAAAATCTAAAACCACACCTTTTAGATGTTGCCACAGCAGTTAATCCTGGGCGTTACATCAATTTTTAAACATACTTTTGTAGAGATCTCCAATATTCAAGTTGACACGAGACGGTTCCAGAGAAGCCAATACCAACTGGACTAATTTCTAAGCAAACAAGAGCGCTCCATGTAAACTTGTCAAACTGTTGAACAATATTTCTAAAACCAAGAGAGCTAGCGATAATTCCCAGTTGGACCTCATGGAATATGACTAACTTCTATCTTAATTTAAATATACCATTTACGTTCGAATATATCTTTCTTGCCTTCTCTAAATTAGCCTCTTTTTGCCATACGAGACTACATTTTCCTAGCACGTCTGTTAAATTTTCAATTTTTAGGATGAGAACTTGCATCGAGTTTCATGTGTCATTTATCAAGATACAAATCATAGGATAACAACAATACTTGACAAGAAAATTAACACCTTTTACCTGGCCTAAATTAACCGAAGCTCCTTGTATACACTTTTCTTCTAAGCATCCTAGCGTACCAATTGCTATGTCATGTGGACTCATTAAATGGATTAAATACTCCTTAGACAATTAAACAACAGAGTATAAGATATGCTTCTGTCATGTCTTAGTCAAAATTTACCCACCAAGAAACTCCCTTGTTACATTTATTGCCTTCACAACATGGTTCTTTCAAATTGCTTGAACTGCCCAGAATATTAACCATGTCCCAGGGAAGTTGGACTCACAATTAGATGAACCTAACCCTTCAATGCACAGTTGACACTCGTACTCGAGTAACATAGATAATTTGCTACTCTCTACTCTTCGCCACTCTCATCTCTTTCTCACACACACTCACATGCAAGCACAAATATTTTTTATAACCATTCTCACCACATATATGAGCAGATGTGTTCATACGGATGCAATTAAATGTTTAAAAAAAAATCCCAATAAATTCTAAACTTCAAAACAAAAAAATAAAATAAAAGCTATAATAATAAATCTAACAGAGAACAACGTAGTGGCCTATGACTAAAATTGCCAATTAGTTCCAGATAGAGTTGATAAACAAATTTCGTTGCAGCGTAAATAATAGAGATTAGTTTTGTTTAGTTTCAGTAATAACTAAAAAATTTCATAACAAGGGAACCAAGTTACCCATTAGACTTACCAAAACAAAAAAAAAAAGGAAGAACAAAAAAAAAGGAAAGAAAGTTACCCATTAGCCATCTCAGCATGTGACTGATCATCCATATCAAACACTGTATCAGCAAGACCACCTGTCTTCCTAACTATTGGGATCTGAAATAATTAGCAGAAAACCATGATTCAGTATCTGTTTACCAGTAGTATGAGTATGTTGTGCATGTGAGTACTCTCTAACCAAAAAATGAGCACGTTATTCTTGTAGAGAATTACAGGAAGAACATTTTTGTTGACATGGTAAAAATTGAAACCTTAGATCTTCCATTTTAGATGCCCTATCATAACTATTTATACTGCACCTATAATGACACGGGCAAAATACAGACAAATATGTCCCATTTTGCATGTACAGTTGGACACTTGAATTTAATTATGATATTACTTTGGCTCCAGGATCAAACAATCATATATATACCCATAGAACCAGGAGGCCATTTTTCTTTTTCTCTTACATTTTTGAACTAGAAAGTCAAGATCATCTCTGAAAAATGTTTAATAACAGGACCAATAAAAGATGAGTGACAATTGAGCAGTGAAGGTTAACAGTCATCATCCAGAATAAAAGTGGATTTTAAAAGCAAGTACCGCTCCATAACGCATTCCAATCATCTGAGCAAGTCCACATGGCTCGTATATGGAAGGAACTAATACCATGTCTGCTGCAGCATAAAGCATGTGTGACAGCTCTTCACTGCATGGTGGGTTCCATATCAAAGCATAAGACAATGTGAAGAAGCTCAGTAATCGGCATAGTTCACTATATTTTTCAGAGCATAAAAGTAGATCAGTAATCAGGATAGTT
Source organism: Pouteria glomerata (assembly GCA_035590655.1). Taxonomy (NCBI): domain Eukaryota; kingdom Viridiplantae; phylum Streptophyta; class Magnoliopsida; order Ericales; family Sapotaceae; genus Pouteria; species Pouteria glomerata. The sequence continues at coordinate 8,533,822 of JAVXUM010000021.1, read as the reverse complement.
CACAATATTTTCAGAGAATAAAAGTTCACCAAGCGTTAAAAAGAAAGTCCGAGGTAGAGTTCCATAGAACAGAAAAAGGTGAAAATTTTGGAGACTACGGGAACTAGCAGATCTGGCTAAATAGCTTTTTGGTGTTCCAAGATGATTTACCTGTACATCATAAGAATCCGGATGCTGGGCCCTTGATTATGCTACAAAATGTAGAATAATTGATTTCCATTAGCTTATCATGTCGTCGTGAAAAATAAGTGGAAGAAAAGAAAACAAGAGTTCCACATTTTATAAATCATTGAACAGTTTTCGTCTTTTGGTTGCATGTGATGAAATTTATAAGAAACCTCCATTAATTGTAAAAGGATTATTGAGTTTGAAAATTAAGAGAAATTCAGGTAAAAATTGAATTTGACAAAGTGAAGTAATAATCTCCAAAACAAAGATCCCAAAGAAGCACATTTATTGTGTTATAGCCTTAAAAAAAAAAAAAAAGTGAACTATTATGAAAATCAGCTAAACAGAACATGAGCCTAGTCTGTATGACTCATGATTTCATTTTTTTTCAAAAAAAAGAATTTCATTTTACTAAATTTTAGTTCTTCATATATCAAATGTTATCAGTGATAATAATTTAGAAAAGAACCACAGATAAAGGCATTTGAGAGGTGGGAGCCAAGTATCTAATCCTAGGCTGGATGCCATCCCTTTTCTTTTTTTTTGGCAAGTAAGATATTTTGGGTCAATGGGAGAATTAATTACATGACATAGAAGGCATATCCTCGATATACAAAAAGAATTAAGTTCTATATCTTGTATCTATATGTAGAAATCCCAATGATTGAGGGATTATAATTGAATTATTGTTGGAAGGTAAAATCAGATTAGGAAACATTTCTTTTTTGTATTCTGTCTAGGAGACATTAGGAGCAGATTTTTAGGCGTTTGTTTCGTTCTATAGATGTTCTATTGTAATATAAATAGGGAGGCATAGCATGTATAGAATTATTCAAGAAATACAGAGGAAAAACTCTCTGATTTCACTATAGAAATGTTAAGGATCCCCCAGTTAGTATAGATTTCTACATTAGCTTCTAAAGGTTGAATCTTAGTGAACTGTGAGGCCTTTGTTCTAACATCATGCATCTTGACTGTATCATGAGCTGAATATGATATGCCTTCGAATGCTCGAGCATTTCTCTCCATCCATATATTGTGGACCATAGCAGACCATCCTTAGCAACAACATGCAATTTTATATTTCCTCCGATGTACCCATAGCACAAGATATATGTTCAAGTCTCATAACAAAATTGGATTACTTGAATTCTCTAAATTTTAATAACTCTTTAAGAAGCAACAACTCACCTTTAATAAACCAAACCAAACCAAACCAAACTAAGCCTCTTCCCACTAAGTGGGGTCGGCTATATGGATTTGACGACGCCAAGAAAATCTATCTAGAGCCATGTCCTCTATTAACTCCATGTAGGT
>JAVXUM010000021.1:8511710-8532237 GCA_035590655.1 Pouteria glomerata | reverse complement strand
AATCGAACAAGTTTTCCCACTCTAACATCGTAAAATCATAAGATTTTAAGATTTAAATCGGGATTTTAACAACATTGCGTATCACTATAACCAATGACAAATAAAGATAAAGAAGGATGATATAGAAAGCCACGAGTAGGAGACTGTTTCAGATATCGGAGAATCTGACAATAGTCTCATAATGCGGATGATGAGGACTATGCATGAATTGGCTGACCACCCCCACGTCATAGGTGATATCGGGATGAGTAACAGTAAGATAGATAAGTCATCCATAATATACTTGTTTCAGTAAGAGAGATCTTTTTTGTACCTAGAAAGCCAATTGCAGAGAGCAAATCCATAATATACTTGTGCTGACAAAGCGAAATACTCTATGAAGAGCGGGCAATCTTAATTCTAAGAAAGCAACGAATGTGGCCAAGGTCCTTAGTCTGGAAATGAGTGGAGAGATATTGTTTCAAGGCCACGATGCCTGAGGCATCATCACCTGAAATAATAATGTCATCCATATACAATCAAGATAGTAGTACTAGAAGATGTACGTCGTATAAACACTGAATGATCAATAGTAGAGCAAGTATATCTCACATCAAGAAGGGCAGAGCTGAAATAGTCAAACCAAACCTAAAAGGATTGTTTCAATCCATATAAAGCACGCCGTCAGCGACACACAAGGTGCTCATTGCCAGTAATGCTATAACCGGAGAGTTGATCCATATAGACTTCTTCTTGAAGTTCACCATGGAGAAAAGCATTCTTAATGTCAAGCTGATGTAAGGACCAAGAGCGGCTAACCGTTATAGAAAGAAGAATCCGAATTGAATTTAGGTGAGTAAAGGGAGAGACAGTCTCAGAGTAGTCAACACCATACGTCTGAGTATATCCCTTGGCAATTAACCGAGCCTTAAGACACTCAACAGAACCATCCGGAAGATACTTAACATTATAAAACCAGTTACAGCCAACAGTTTGTTTTCCAATGGAAAGAGAAGTGAGTTCCCACGTCTGATTCTGATGGAGAGCATCCATTTCTTCCTCCATTGCGTGTTTCTATTCCGGAATAGATAAGGCCTGTTTATATGAGATGGGAACAAAAATAGAAGACAAGGCACAAACAATGGTAGAGAGAGAAGGAGAAAGCCGATAGTAAGAGACAAAAGTAGCAATAGGATGGTGAGTATAAGTACACGTACCCTTCTATAAAGTAATAAGTAAGTCAGAAGATGGAGAAGAAATAGGTACCTCAAAAGAAGTAGCAGGATCAGTAGGCAAGGAAAGGATAACCTTCTTATCACGATTGCATCAGTAAACTTGTTGTGGATGAGCAAGATGTAGTAGTAGGAACAAAGAGTATAGTCAGAACTAATGGTTCTAACATTATGAAAGAATCTATGGCAGGGTTAAGGGAAAAAGATAAAGGCATTGGAACATATGTGGAGGATAAGGGAGCAGGAACTGTAGGAGAATGCCCCCCCTCACGAGAAACAATGAGATCTGAGGACAAGAAGCCACCACAAGATAAAAAGAAAGCAGTTAACTCAAAAAAAGGAAACATCAGCACTTACAAAGTAACGATGGGAAGAGGGGTGATAACAATGATAGCCTTTCTGAGTGAGGGAATATCTTAAAAAAACACACTTACGAGAACGAAGTGAAAGCTTGCCTTGATTGAGATCAAGAATGCGAACAAAGGCAACTCATCAAAAAATACGAGGAGATAGAGGAAAGGCAGACCGATTTGGGTAAAGAGTAGAAAAAGGGGGTTAATTGGACGAAACAGGTGTGGGTACCCTATTAATAAGATAGCAGGCAGTGAGGACAGTATATGCACAAAAAAGTTTGGTGACATGCATGTGAAACATTAAAGTACTAGCAACACCTAGCAAATGACGATGTTTGAGTTCAACAATACCGTTTTTTTGAGAAGTAAAAGGACAAGTGTTTGATAGATAATGCCCTTATCAATGCAAAAGGTCTAAACAACAATCTGAATATATTCTAATACATTATCTGAACGAAAAACTTTAGTTCTTCTGTCAAATTGAATAATAATTTTATTATGAAAGTGAGAAATAATAGAAGGTAAATCGGATCGTTGCTTCATCAAAAAAAGCCATGTCCCGTGGAAAAAGTCCTCAACAACTATCACAAAATAAGAAAAACCATTAGTAATTTAAAAGTGGAATGGACTCCAGACATCTGTATGAACGACAACAGAAGGTTCAGACTCACGACTAATACCACGACTAGGAAAGGAACTGCAATGATGCTTGTCAAACTGACAAGCTTCACATTCTAGATTAGATACTTGACTCAAATTTGGAACAATTAACTTCAATCTAGCTAAGCAAGGATGACCCACACTAAAGAGGGAAGACAAAAGTGTGAAGAGTTGTAGAAGTCATATGCTCCGGAGGACGATCATGATCAAGATAACGAAGGCCATCCTTCTCATGCCCAAAACCAATCATCCTCTTTGTTGTGAGGTCCTATAAAACATAAGAAGTTGGAAAGAAGGTTATGGAACAATTTAATAACTTGGTTAGCTGACTAACAGAGAGTAAATTAAAAGAAAATTGAGTTACATAAAGATTAGAAGGGAGATTAAGTGATGATGAGGGGCGAAGGGTTCCTCTACCAGGCACAAGACGAGAAAAACCATCAGCTAATGCAATATTATGATGAATGGTGCTAAGGTCAGAGAATAAGGAAGAATTACCAACATATGTGAGTTGGCATCCGAATTGATGATCTAAGAAGGAGAAGATGAGGCGACAAGAGCCGGATTACCTGAATTAGCCAAGGTAGCAGTGGAGGCAGGAGAGTTCGAAACATGCAAGGACTGAATTAACTCCTAAGGCTGTGACGAGCTTAGGGTGAATGTCTCTTGAGAATCAAATGCGGTAGCTCCAGTAGTAGGTACCTAAAGTGATGAAGACGAACTATCAGACGCTACATGATTAGAAACATGGTGTGCTTGTTCAGGTTTTTCATACTTCTTCCAGCATAAGGCTCAGTATAATTGGTGCCACCGCAAAAATCACACTTGCGGTCGTCTCTACCACTGGAGGAGCGCCCACCTCGAGAATAGCCACGAGTATTGTGTTCACTACGAATGCCACAAGAAGTACCCTGGGAGGACCCTCTATGACTATGACTAACAAGAGCAAAAGAATCAATAAATGGTGAGGATTGATTATTAGTCATGGTTGAATGACTGCCTAAGCATGATCATTGTATGCGGGCATAAGCATTAGCAGTAGTAGGTAAGATTTCACTTGCCAAAATTTGATCCTTAAATCCTCGACGAGCAGAATTAAGGTTAGATAAGAAAATGGCAATCATAAATTCCTCCTAATACTTTCTTTGTTATGCCAAATCCTCGCTAAATGGTCTGTATTGTAGTAGTTGCTCCCATAGGCCCTTCAAATGACTGTAATAATTAGACAAAAATCTCTCCCCTTGTTTTGCAGAGAACATCTTCTCATACAACTAATAGACTCGATACATATTGCTCTTCTGTGTGTAAGACTTTGCAAGACAGTCCCATATCTTCATAGATAAATTACAAAACTCAACAGTGGTGGTAACTGAGTCCTCCAAACTGTGCCATAGTAATCCCATAACAATTGCATTCTCACTCATCCAAACACGATATTGAGGATCAGTAGAAAGATGTAGCTCATTAGTAATATACTGTAGTTTATCTTTTTCCCAAAGAAAAATTTTCACGGCATGTGCCCAACCCAAATAGTTCATGCCTTCAATTTCTTAGGTGTGATAGAACGGGAAACATCATCAGCTTTGAGAAATATAGATTGAGGCATGATAGTGACAGACTCTGTATTTCCAGACTTTGACATAATTAATAATAACCAAATCTTCAAAAAAAATTACTAGCACAGTCGTCAAGAAGCTAAAACCAAACCAAACCAAACCAAACCAAACTAAGCCTCTTCCCACTAGGTGGGGTCGGCTATATGGATTTGACGACGCCAAGAAAATCTATCTAGAGCCATGTCCTCTATTAACTCCATGTAGGTAAGGTCATGTTTAATAGTCGTCAAGAAGCTAAACTGAAAGTAATCAAACCTCCATTGTCGTCCCCAAAAATAGTGTCTCAGTATTATCACGGAGCAGTCCAAACCAAAAAAGGGGAGTAAAGCAACAGAGGCTAAACAATATTCAACTGTCAGCGAGCAACCGAGAAAAAAAGATGCAGCAACCTATGACTGATGACACAAAATAGATTGACAAACAAAAAGAACAGAGCAGATCAACAAACGAATTAGACGATGAACGAGGAGGTGACTGTGCTTTGTTCAAATCATCAAGCAAGAAGACACCAAATGACTTGCCTACATCAGGCGTTTGCCATCAAGGGATGCCAGAAGGTTCTTGGGAAGACACGTGTCGGCACATGCCACGAAGCCTCAAGCGTGTCACGTATGGTCGCATCCAACAATCTCGGGCGATGATCTTAGGCCGGTGGTTATCGCCGACAACAGACGATCCTCCTGGTGTGATCAGAAATAAACTCTGTTAAAAAGTCTGATTTGATTAGATAATTTTTAGGAGTTATTCTTGTAATTAGTATCATTTAATTAGGTAATTGATTATGATTGATTGATAGAATTAGAAGTTACCATAGATGGGAGATTAGCTTGTACTATAAATAGGAGACATAACCATACTGTTTTGACAATAGAATAAGAATTTCTTCAATTCTTTCCTCATGGTATCAGAGCCATGGCTCTTCTGGGATTAGAGTTTTTGAGCCTTCATTGCTCTAAACAACTAATCCTCAGCATCTCATTACCTGGCCTTCATTGCCACCTTTCCATCCTTCGAAAATTATCAGAAACCTTATAGAAAGTTCCGATCAGGAAAATTGTGAAGAGTCGCCGTCAACGATTGAGCCACGCGCCGCCGGAAAGAGGTGACCGCCGACTCGCGCCGCCGCGTGAAAGCACGTGAACCATCACAGCTCGCCGCTGTTCTCCAGAACTGGTCGCCGGACCTCTCTCTCTCTTACCCAGGTGTTCATTTTCCATTTCTACCACTTTTTTTTTTCCAGATCTGTTTTTTTTTTCAGATCTGTTCTTTTCCAAATCTGTTCTTGGACAGTTCTACGTAAGAAGAGGAAAAAATAGATCTGTCCAGAAACATACCAGTTGGTGTTGGTATCTTTCTTCCCTATATTATGTCAGAATTAACGGAAAAATCAGCCACCTTTCAGCCTCAAAATGAGGCAACAATTTTCAGCCCAATTGAAGGAGATTTGCCAAGTATTCAATCTGCCTACCGGTTGAATGGGAAGAATTACATGAAGTGGTCTCAACTAGTTCAAACCTTCTTAAAGGGGAAAGGAAAAATAAGCCATCTATTTGGAACTAGACCTAAAAGGGAAGACCCAAAATTTGATGCATGGGATGAAGAGGGCTCCATGGTTATGTCATGGCTCTAGAGTTCTATGCTACCTGAGATCAATAATACTTTTATGTTTCTTCCTACTGCAAAAGACATATGGGATGCTGCTAAACAGACATACTCCAAAGCTGGGGATGCTACTGCATTTTTGAAATCAAGACTAAGATTTCTGGTACTAAACAAGGAGATCGCTTTGTCACGGAGTATGCCAATATGTTAAAGGGTTTATGGCAAGAAATGGATCACTATCGGTGCATTGATATGAAGTGTAGTGAAGATGCATCAGCATTAAAGCAATTCATTGAAAAAGAACGGGTATATGAATTCCTTGCTGGATTAAACACAGAGTTTGATCAAGTAAGAATCCAAATATTGGGGAGAAGAGAATTACCCTCGCTTAATGAGGCAATTTCTATCATCAATGCTGAAGAAAGTTGCAGGGGAGTTATGCTATACTCTCCACCTATTGAGGGGTCGGCTAAGGTAGGAAAAAATAAGGATAAGAAGTCTTCAACCCCGGGTTCAGATAGTGGAAAAACCGAAGGCAAGTCATCTAGCAAGGATGGTCTTTGGTGTTTCCATCGCAAAAAGCCCCGTCATACCAAAGAACAGTGTTGGAAACTTCATGGAAAGCCTTGGATAACCTTTCAAAAGACGCAAAGTTAGACAAAGTATGTTGGGTACATTTTCTCACACCTTTCCTTGCGGCTATAGGTAGGTCCAAATCAAAAACAAATGAGGAAATTTCAATAGAAGGAGGGCTTACCTTAGCCTCCAAGTTCTCAGTGGAATCAAAACTCAAAGTACAACACTCAGAGGGGCCGGGGATATCTGACTCAGACCAAAGAAGAAGAATCCCAGCCAGGCAATGAAAAGGGAAGTGTATTCAGTAAAGAAGACATCGGGAAGCTGAAATTATTTCTTGACTCATTAGAAAAGGCCTCAAGTACATGTTCCTTGGCAAAATCAGGCAACTCTCACTCCTTATATGCCTTGAATGCCTCTAATTCTAGTTTGTCAAATGCTTGGATTATTGATTCTGGAGCTACAGATCATATGACCCACTCTTCACACAAGTTTATCACATATCAACCATGTCATAGCAATAGGAAAATCATCATTGCTGATGGGTCATTAGCCACTGTTTCTGGACAAGGAGAAATTATTTTAAGCCGATCTATCACCCTTAAATATGGCGCCATGTACCTAAGCTGTCCACCAACCTTGTGTCTGTTTATCAACTGTTCAAAGATTTGAACTGCAATGTTATCTTCTCTAATAACACTTGTCTCTTCCAGGACCGAGTTATGAGGAAGACGATTGGGCATGCTAGGGCAAAACATGGACTTTACTACCTTGAGTTACCTGATGACAATGAGAGAGTTGGGAGCAAACTATCAAAACTTTCTTTTTTGTCTCATTCCAATAAAGATCAGATCTGGCTTCAACATTTTCGTTTTGGGCATCCTTCATTTCGTACTCTTAATTTTATGCTTCCAAACTTGATTAAAAATACTAAGATAGAAGACTTTCATTGTCAAGTTTGTGAGTTTGCTAAACATCATCGTGTTTCTTTCCCTTTGAATAATGCAAGATCCTTTGTTCCGTTCTCTTTAATTCACAATGATATTTGGGGTCCATCTCGTGTTCCCAATATTTCAGGGGCTCGTTGGTTTGTTTCCTTTATAGATAATTGCACCCGAGTTACTTGGATTTATCTTCTTAAACAAAAATCTAATGTGTACAACATTTTTCCCATTTTTCATAATATGATCAAAACTCAATTTGATGTGGGAATCAAGAGAATAAGGACAGACAATGCTATGGATTATTTTAATCAAACCTTATCAGTTTACTTTTAAAAGAAAGGCATTATTCATGAATTTTCATGCGTTGATACACCCCAGCTAAATGGTGTAGCTGAAAAGAAAAATGGTCATCTCCTAGCATCTGCTCAAGCTCTCCTATTTCAAAATCAGGTTCCAAAGCATTTTTGGGGGGAAGCTGTTCTAACCGCTGCTCATGTAATTAATTGTACTTCTTCTCGAGTACTTGACTCCAAAAGTCCAATAAATACTCTTGCTAGGTATTTTTCCAATGTCCATCTCTCTACTAAATTGTATCCTCGAGTCTTTGGCTGCATTTTTTTTGTTCATGTTCATTCTCATAGTTGGAGTAAATTGGATCCTAGATCAATCAAATATATCTTTATCGGATACTCTTCTACTCGAAAAGGCTACAAGTGTTACAATCCTACAACTGACAAAACCTATATTTCTGCTGATGTCACTTTTTCCGAACAAGAGAGCTATGTTCTGATCCTTATCTTTAGGGGGAGCTAGTTGGACTGGAAGATAAGGATTCTCTTTTGAGAGAGCCATCCATCCTTGACAAAACTTATCAGTCAGATCCTGCTCCTAGTACTCGCTCCACTCCCAGTGAATCAATCCTTGATGAACCATCCATTACAGAGTCAACCATTTCCCCTGTCACAAAACCATTACAGGTATACTCAAGAAGAGAAAAGTCGGTGGACAATCCTGTGCATGTTCAAGAATCTGACTCTTCACTTGGGACTAAGGTAAGCCCTTCTATTGAAATTTCCCCATTTGTTTCTGATTTGGACTTACCTATAGCTGCAAGGAAAGGTGTAAGAAAATGTACCCAACGGCCTTTGCCTAACTTTGTGTCTTTTGAAAGGTTATCCGAGTCACACAGAAACTTCCTCACCCATTTGAACTCTGTAGCTATTCCACAATCTTTATTTGAGGCACTTGGCAAGGAGGAATGGAGACAGGCTATGAGGATTGAGGTGAAGGCTTTGGAAAAGAACAAAACATGGGAATTGGTGGAGTTACGAGCTAGAAAGAGACCAGTAGGATGCAAATGGGTCTTCACAGTAAAGTACAATTCAGATGGATCCATTGAAAGATATAAAGCAAGACCAGTAGCTAAGGGATATAGTCAGACCTATCGGGTGGACTATTAAGAGACTTTTGCACCAGTGGCAAAGATGAATACTATAAGAGTTTTATTATCCTTAGTTGCACATTATGACTGGCCCTTACAGCAATTTAATGTGAAGAATGCCTTTTTACACGGAGACCTTGAAGAAGAAATTTATATGGAGACTCCACCTGCTTTTGGCATGAATAAGAGAGGTGGTCAAGTGTGCAAACTAAAAAAGGCATTATATGAGCTTAAACAGTCTCCCAGAGCATGGTTTGGAAGGTTTACCAAAGCGATGCAATGGAGAAAATTTAAACATAGCCAAGATTACCACACACTATTTATTAAACATTCGGGCTCAGGAGGAGTCACAGCTGTAATAGTTTATGTTAATGACATTATTGTAACTGGAGATGATTCAAAAGAAAGAGAAGCCCTTCAGAAATATTTGGCAAAGGAGTTTGAAATTAAGGATCTTAGGAAGTTAAAATACTTTCTAGGAATTGAAGTGGCTCGATCCAAAGAAGGAATTTGCGTCTCACAGCAAAAGTATACTTTAGATCTCTTAGAAAAAACAGGCAAGTTAAGATGTAAACCGTTAGATACTCCAATTGAGCCTAATCATAAACTTTGGGAATGCACAGAAAGTGAATCCATAGATAGAGGCATGTATCAACGCCTAGTTAGAAAACTAATTTACCTGTCTCACACAAGGCCAGACATAGCCTACGCTGTGAGTGTGGTAAGTCAGTTCATGCAAAATCCTAAAGAAATTCATCTTTATGCAGTGAACCAAATTTTACAATATTTGAAAGGCAGTCCAAGAAAAGGAATTTTTTTCAAAAGGGGCGTAAGGATGGAAATAGAAGCTTACACAAATGTTGATTATGCTGGTTCAGTCACAAACCGAAGATCAACATCTAGGTGCCCCAACTTCCTTGGTGGTAATCTAGTAACTTGGAGGAGCAAGAAATAACCTGTTGTGGCAAGATCAAGTGCTGAGGCAGAATTTCGATCAATGGCCCTAGGAATTTGTGAGGTGCTATGGCTAAAAATTATTTTAGAAGATTTGAGGATTAGATGAGGGACACCTATGAGACTGTACTGTGATAATAAATCCACACTTAACATAGCTCATAATCCAGTTCAACATGACAGAACTAAGCATGTGAAAATTGATAGACATTTCATATAGGAGAAGCTTGACAGTGGCCTTATATGTACCCCTTATAATCCTACAAAAGATCAGTTAGCGAATGTTTTGACTAAAGGATTGCCAAGTCCAACTTTTCAGGAGATCACAACCAAGCTGGAATTGAAAAATATCTATTCCCAGCTTGAGGGGGAGTGTTGACAAATCTGATTTGATTAGAGAATTTATAAGAGTTTATTCTTGTAATTAGTATCATGTAATTAGGTAATTGATTGTAATTGATTATGATTGATTAATAGAATTAGGAAATTACCATAGATAGGAGATTAGCTTTTGCTAAAAATAGGAGATGTAACCAGACTGTTTTAATCATGGAATAAGAATTTCCTCAATTCTTTCCTCAGGGTCATCCTGTATTGTATGTATTTTGATAAAATCCTATACAATATGGAATACCTATACAAGAAAGAAAAACATAATACTAGAAAATAATATCCCTAATCCTATGTACTATCATATTCTACCATATTTACATTACCATAATCTAACACACCTTCCCAAGCTAGAGCGTATATATCATATGTTCCAAGCTTGTTACTAATGTATTTCACTCGAGCACCTCCTAAAACTTTACTAAATAGATCAGCAAGTTCACCTTCTGTTTCAACATGATTGGTCTTGATTATATCTTGCAAAAAAATTTTCTGATGAAGTGACAATTGATCTCTATGTTTGGTTCTTTCATGAGACATGAGATTGTAGGCAATGTGAATAACACTTTGATTGTCACATAATAACTCTATAGGTAGTGGATGATGAGCCCCTATTTCTTCCAACATGTGTTGCATCTAGATCAACTCACATGAGATGTGGGCCATAACTCTATATTCAGATTCAGCACTTAGCTGTGTTATTAGTATTTGCTATTTACTTTTCCAATACACTAAGTTACCTGCAACAAAATATAATACCCAGTAGTAGACCTTCTATTGGATGGTGACCCAACCCAATTTGCATTTGTATCCTCGAATTGATTTGTGTCCATTGTCTTGGTACAACAAATCTTTGCCAAGTGCACCTATTAGATATCTTAAGATTCAAATAATTAACTTCTAGTAACTAGTATGAGGTGATTCTAAAAATTAATTAATCCCACTTGTGGCGAAAGAATGACTGGTCTACTGACCGTCTACTAATTAAGTTTTCCAAACAACCTTCGACACAAACTCAAATCATTTAGTAGCCCCCCCTTGCCGGCAAACAATTTGGTAATTGGGTCCATCAGGGTGTTTATGGATTCACACCTCAACATACCTGCATTAGACGACATCAAGCACATATTTCCTATGGAATAGAGCAATACCGTTCTGGCAACTTCTATACCCAAAACTCTTGTGCTGAATTTGCCTTGAAAAAATAATTTCAGCTCAGTGATGCTATTCATACCATCTCTTGTAATGACAATATCATCAATATACACTAATAACCATATCCTATCCTAGGAAGAATGATCATGGAATATTGAATGGTCAACTCCACAACGTTGCAAACCATGCTTTGTAATGATCGTATTAAATCGGCCAAACCAAGCTCAAGGAGATTATTTCAGACTATACAAGGACTTCGTGAGTTTGAATACTTAGACTCCCACTGAGCAACAATTTTAGAATATTGCTTCATGTACACTTTTTCAAAAGGATTACCACAAAGAAAAGCATCCTTAACATCCCATTGATGAAGGGACTAATGAAAAACTACAGCCAGAGAGATGAGGTCACCAACTTAGAAACAAGAGAAAAATTTTTTGATAAATCCAACAATAAAAATAAGTGTAGACTTTGGCAACCAAACGAACCTTCAATCCATCCACTAAACCATCAAGATAAACTTTGACAGTGTAAACCTAACGACATCCAACCCCAGACTTATCTGGAGGAAAAGTAATAAGATCCCAAGTATCATCGACTCGAATATCAGACATCTCAATTTCCGTAGCAAATTGCCACCTAGAATGACAAAAAGAGTCAGAGATTTGAGTAACAAATAGAGATGGATGACAAGGAACCAACAAATGAATGATGATAATGCATGATGGGAGACAAATTGAGAGATAGAATGTCAAGTACATGAACATCTACCTTTCCAGAGTGTAACTAGGAGATTCAACTTATTTGCAAGAACAAAAGGCATAAGAGAAGCTAGTGGAGCATAGGAAGCTGCTGGTGGAGGTGCCACTATCTGATATCGAATATAGACTTGCAAGTTAGCGCAAGACAAACTGTAAGAAGGAATTAAGGGTATAGGATGAGAAGGAACAAGAGGTAAGGAGACAATTGGTAAGGAAAGACTTTCATCAAAATGGCCTAGAGATTGAGGTTCATAGAAAAACATAGTAGATTTAAAGAACTTGATATTAGAACAGACATAATAGTAATTAAGGGAAGGATTGTAACAACTGTAGCTCCTCTGCAAACAGAAATACCCTAAAAAGATGCACTTAGGGAAGGAAGGTCTACCTATCAATTCTAGAAGTGAACTGATGTACATATCAGACAACACAAAAATTCGTGCTTGAGTGGAGAAGGTAGACACGGGGAAAGAACAAAAAAAATGGGGAATCTTCACAGGCAAGTTGAATTGGGTTTAAATTTTAGAACAAAAGTCCTTAAATATAGAAAATAACTAGAGCAATCTTTCATTAAGAATATCCAAGTTAGGAATGATCATTCCACAAACGCAACAAAATATTTGAACCTAATTTGGCAATAATATGACTAAGACCCCAAACATCTGAATGAGTAAAAGAAAAAGAATACTTGACAACCTACAATTTGACGTGGGACAAATGGTATATGATGATGACAAGTAGGAAACATGGACTTCAACTTAACTAATGATGGATAACCAAAATGACAATGAATTTCTTAAATGGCAAGTGAAGCTTTAAGAACAAAGATATTAAGATAATTGATCCTGTAGGTTTCAAGCCCTCCTCTAATCTTCACTCTTGTCTTGATATCCTATATAATGACCAAAAATCCTGGAAGAAAATTACTGAGCAATTCAAGGGTTTAGTGAGTTTACAAACAAACATCAAATTAAAAGGAAAAAGGGGAACATATAATACAGAAGAAAGGGTAAGAGATTAAGAAGGGGCAACTGTAGCAATACCATTTACTAATGTAGTAATTGGCTAGAGTAACAACTGGTAGAGATAGGGAATATTGCATACCCAAGAACAAGTTTTTTGAAGAACTATACATATGATCAGATTCCCTAGAGTTGATTATCCAAGAGGTAGGAGAGCGGGCAAAAAAACATGTGGGAGATTTACCTTAAGGGGCAAGGAAAGTAGTGGGTAGAGAAGACTGATGAGCTGCCAAAATTTGTAGAAGACTCGAATAGTCTTCACCCAAAAGAGTGATAGACTGTGGATGATCGCTAGTAGTGGATATCTCTAATTGTGCATCAGTATTGTATGCAAAAGCCAAGTTAGAGGAAAAATGGATTTGGGAGTCATAAATTCTCTTCTTGCTCATATTATATTTATATTAATAGCCTACATTAAATTAGGAAATACAATCAATACCAATCCAAATCAAATTTCTCAGAATCCACACACAATCACAAAAAATCTAGAATATTGTTACATTCCCTATCAAACTAGAGTATAAAAATCAAACATGTCCAGGTTGATAGACAATTGTTGAAATGAAGGTCGAGCTAATGGTTTTGTGGGGATATCACCCAATAAATCAGAATGCACAACTAGAGTGATGATGTCACGTTTAAGCAAAAGATCCTGGATGAAGTGGCAGTTAATCTCAATATGCATGGTTCGTTCATGAAAGACAAAATTGTTAGCAATAAATATTGTAGCTTGAATATCACAGGAGATGGACATTAGAGTTGAAAACTAAAGTCCAGGAGAAGAGAATGCACCCAAAGCATTTCAAATGCAGTATGAGCTACGGCATGATACTTAGCCTCTGAGCTAGACTCAGCAACAACAGTATGCTTTTTACTATGCCATGTTACAAGATTACCAATAATAAAGGTACAATATCCAAATATAAACCTCTAGTCTAAATAACAATCAGTCTAGTTTGTATCACTCTATTCAATCACATCTGTCTTAGTGAAGCGTCAATAGAGTAAGCCTTGACCTAGAGACCTCTTCAAATATCTCAAAATGCGACACACAACATCAAAATGAGATCGACAAGGAGAGTACATGAACTGATTGACTACTCCAACTGTATATGTGACATCAGGCTAGGTCATAATAAGATAATTAGTTTACCAACAAATCGACGATATCTTCCAACATCAAAAAATGGGTCACCATTCTCAAAATCTAAATGCATAAAAGGATCCGTAGAAGTATCAGTAGAACGAGATCCCAAGGCGTATTACCTTTGAGATAAAGAGATAGCTCGAGAAGAATGATCAATCTCAATCCCAAGGAAATAGCAAAATACTCCAAGATCCTTTGTATGGAATTTCTTTCCCAAATAACATTTTAGTACAAATCTTTAATGTCATCACCTGAGATGATGATATCATCTACATAAACAATCAAAATAATGATATCAGAAGATGACGAATGTATAAATTCAAAGTGATTAAATGTGGACAGTCAAAAACCATGGCCTAGCAGAGCAGAGCTGAACCTATCAAACCAAGCTTGTGGATATTGCTTAAGACTATATAAAGCTTTGTCCTGGCAACTAACAAAATGTTCACTACCCATAGCCATATACCCAAGTGATAGATCCATTTATACCTCATCTTGGAGTTCACCATGCAAGGAGGCATTGTTAACATCTAACTGAAATAAGGGCCATAACTTACTGCAACAACTAGTAGAATACAAAAAGAGTTAAGGAGAGCCATTGGAGAGAAGGTCCCCATATAATCAACACCATAGGTATGAGTGTATCCCTTAGCTACGCCTCTCAATAGATCCATCTGGTAGATATTTCAATGTATATACCCAACGAATCCCTACTACCTTCGACCTAGGAGGAAGAGTAAGCTCCCATGTATAATTGTGATATAGTGCCTGTATTTCCCTATCTATCACTTTCTTTTAGTTAGGGGATAATAATACCTATTTATAAAGGGTAAGAGTATAAATGAAAGCCTCAAGGGGGTCAGGATCCACAAGTATAGAGGCAACCAGTGCAGGATGAGTAAAGGATTCATATACTTTTGAGTGGCATACTATGAATAGGCATACCAAGAACATGGCCAAGAAAGGGTAACTCAGTGGTGTAAGATGACTCCCCTTCTTGAGAGGGAAGGGAAACCTTCCTCTTACAAGTAGAAAACTCCTCTAGTTGTGCAACATAGGAAGTAGTCACGAAGGATGTAACATCAACACTCACAAAGTACCTATGGGAAGATGGATGATAACAACGATATCATTTTCTAAGTATGAGAATAACCAAGAAAGTCATAGTGACGAGCATGAGGTGGAAGTTTGTCCAATCTTGGATCCAAATTATGAACAAACGCAACACAACCACATTTACGAGGAGTGAAAGCGAAGGGAGTAACAGAGGATATAGAAGGGAAAAAGAGAACTGATTACTAAGGAGGGCAGAAGAACTAGATTTTGATGAGATGGCACTAGTCAAGACAACATCTACTCATTATTGTTTCAGAACATTCATTTTAAATTTTAAAGTGTGAGCAACATTTAGTAAATAGTGGTGTTTGTGTTCAGCAACATAATTGTATTGGGAAGTATGTACACAAGAAGATTGATGTACAATGCCCCAATCAACACAAAATTCGGTTTGACAGATTGGGTGTATTCTGGAGCATTGTCAGAGCAAAATATATTGACTTTTTAGCCAAATTGAGTTAGGACCTCATCATAAAAACGCAAGACAATAGCTGATAACTTATAACGATATTTCATTAAAAATAGCCAAGTCATACGGAATATCAAAAATGACAAAATATCAAAATCCAGTAATAGAAAAAACTCTTGAACGGTCCCAAATATTCATATGGATGGCATCAAAAAGTTGAGACTAACAACTATCATTATGACTCGAAAAAAAACTACCGTGATGTGTGCCAAGTTGACAAGACTCGAAATAGAACCTAAACTAGGAACGACAAGCTTAAGATAAGTGAACAACGGATAACCCAACCAACAGCGCCATAGCAAAGGAGAAACTAATGCATTGAAAACTAAATGAAAAAAGGTGAAGCTAACAAGATCAAGATAGTATAGACTAGCCATTCACATCTCGACCCAATTATCTTTCACATCCTGAGATCATGAAAAACACAAGAAAAGAGAGAAAAAGTTATAAAACAATTAAATATTTCGTTAATTGACTAACAAATAACAAATTAAAAGAGAACTTAGGTACAAAAATACTCGAGGGTAAAGTTACAGAAGGATAAGGTTAAAGATGTCCTTTACGAATCATAGGCCAAGAGGACCCATTAGCCAAGTTAATATCGTGAGTAGTGGTGACTAAGTTAGAAAATAAGGAAGGATTGCCAAAGATAAACACTAGCACCAAAATCAATAATCTGTTAAGGAGCTGAGGGAGAAGTAAAACAAGCAATACTAATTGAATGGACCAAAGTAGCAATAGAACTGGAAGAGCGAGAGATGTGAAGAGCTTGCACAATAACTTCTAATTCAGCAAGAGGGAAAGGACCTAAAGAAGTGGTACCAAACGTAACAGGATCAATCAAAGCAAAAGTATTATGTGACAAAGAAGAGTCAGTCCCAGAGATCTCGATAGTAATGTGATGAGTTTGATGAGGACGACCATATTTCTTTCAATAGTTTGGCTCAATGTGGTTCTATCACAATGATCACATTTCTTGGTTCCACGACTGAATCCACCATCAGGAAATGATGACCTAAAGAAGAGCATTGTTGTCTGGAGTAAGCATTGAGCATTGTTGTCTGGAGTAAGCATTTGCCATGGTAAGAACAGTTTCGCTAGTGAGAAGTTCATCACGATAGCCATGAAAACAATCACTAAGTCCAGCAAGGAGTAAAATTGTCATCAGCTCATCCCATTGTCGCATCATCTCATACTTAATTTTTGGAAATAAGCGAACTATAGGAGACAATTACCAACAACCTTAAGAGTGCTATAATACTCAAACAAAGGTCGAGCACCTTAACGAAAAGAGAATTGCCACTCATAGGCCCCAAAAATCTCTGAAATATTACGCTTTTGAGAAAAGAAATCCGCTAATGAATCCCAAATTGCTTTGGAAGAACCACACAAAGCAACAATACAAAAAACTTAAAGGCTCTAGGCTATGCCAGAGCCAACTCATACAACAACATCCATAGATGCCATCGATAACAGATAAGAGATCGAGAATCTAGTAAGGCATCTGTAATATAAATCTTCATCTATTGCCAATAAGACAGACTTGGACAGCATGAGACTATGTTAAGTAGTTACCTCCATTCAACTTCTCGCAAGAGATCAATTTGGGAAGACTATTCATTGGAACAAGAGAAACTAGTGGAACATTAAATGGAGTCGCAAAAGCAGTCAAAGCATCAGTCCTTGTACCATCAGCCATGAGAGAGCAGCAAACAAACAAACAAACAAGCAATCAATCAAGCAAGAAGGCTAGCTAACCAAATACACAACAATTAAGACTAGAAAACAAGTAGCAAACCAGACCATCAAATCAACAAAGATGAACACAGTCTACAGCCAAGATAGATGAATGAGACAACGAGCGAAGTTGATTTGCAATTGTAGACAATGTTAGAGCATCGAACAAGAACTAAATTGAGCTAGAAGGTATTGTCAACTGAGATGAGCACTAGAAAATGCCATTGGAGGGATGATGGGAAGAGATGCATCGACACGCATGCGAAGAGAAGGTGCTCGTGGGATGCAAATAAGACTCCTTGACAAGCATGTGAGGGCACATGGAGTAGCTTATGATAGTATGCTTTGTCCCCCTGAGGTCACCTGTCACTGAAGAAGATGGTGGTGTGATCAATTGGTAATGAAAGTGGTCAGAGAGCGGTTAGCGGTGGGAATGAAACAACAGTTAAGATTTTGAGTTTTTTTCTTTCTTTTTTCTTTTCTTTTTTTTTTTTTTTAATAAATCTTGGATTACACTCCGATACCAATTTAGAAAAAAAGAAAAATGATTTCAGCATGCATAGATTCTCTTCTCCCTCGTGTTATCAAATCCCTCAAAATCCTAATACAATCACAATAAATCTAGAATAGTCTAACAAGCCACATGAAAAATTTGCCACAGTAGTGTCGATCCTTACCACAATGCATTCACTTTGGTCATTCTTTACCACGACCATCATGTCCTTGTCCACAGCTACTAGGTCTATCACGATTAATACATTTATCAGAAGGTGGATGATGTACTAAAGTCTGATTAGTATTTTGACCTCCTAGTATTGCAGAACAAGTGGAATCAATATTTAAAGGGGAACCCTTTGAAACAATTCTCATAGCTCAAGAATAAGATTCAGTTAAGGAAGGAATGGTTTCCCCACTAAGAATCTAAGCCCCAACAGAAAATGGAGGCAAAAAAATGGATGACTATTTGGTCACGCTGCTTTTACATTGTACTAATGTCCGTTGATAGTAATTGATAAGTATGGAGTTCTTCAAGAATTTGTTTTAAAGAAAAGTAGTTGCGACTGGTTTACCAGATTGCTGTAACTAAAACAACTCCAGAGACCAATGATGCATACGAGTGATATTACCAAAGTAGTAACTTGATATATTCCTGCACTTCCTTGGAAGTCTACAATGTGTACAAGTGAAAGTCATACATGGTTCCATCAAACTCAATAAAAAGGTTAGTAATATAAGCATCAACCTAAATTCATTTTCTATATTTCACACCGATTTGAGCAGGAGTAGCTTCTATCAGATATTAATGTATACCAAGACCATTTAGGGCAAATTCAATAGCCATAGCCTACCGGTTAAAGTTAGCTATCCAATTTCCAAGTTGTAAGCTGAGTAGAAGGTGTTAAAAGCCTTGTGTTGAGAATATCTAGCCTTACCACCAACAAAGAAAAAAAAAAGTTATCCTAGGCACCACATCTCATATAAATTATTACCAAATTTGCAAGAGCCTCAAATTCTTTCTCAACCCGACCATCTGAAGCTTTTCCCAGCACGACCATTAGACCTCCCTGCAAAAGACTCCAAAATTAGAGTTGTAGAACATGGATTGGAACAAAAAAGCAGAGATGGATAAACAGTCTGCAGTCAAACAATATAACAGCGTCAAAATTGTTAAAACTTCAACAGAGGGGCAGGTGACAAGTAACAACCACAGAGCCAAGACACATATATGCCATCTTTACCATGCCAAAGAGTGGAGTGTTTTGAATACAAATAGCCACAACCTTGTCCTTGCTGCGTAGAATACATACAGCTTTTCCTCAAACACCACAAAAGAAACAAAACTTGAAACTATGAACAAATAGCCACTTATTTGGTGCGGTGCCATGCATAGGAGGCACAATATTGTTGAGTTTTGCAAACTATAGATTTCTTTAAAAAAAAAAAAAAAAAAAAAAAAAAAAGCATATCTTGTAAGTGTAACTAGAATTACGGAATAACAAAATTCTCACTATCATGACTTAAAGCAAAGCTAGCTTGGCCGACAACTTATTCGGAGTTCTGTCATTCCAAAACACAGGTGCATTATGGATTGGGAGTTTTAAACCTGCAAAAAACAGGCACGACTTTGAAGAAACATCATCTGCAATCCCATTAAAACTACTCAGACCATCTAGCTTCTTTTTTTTCAGGAAGGGGGGGGGGGGGGATGGATTTGCCCAGATAAAATTATGAACTACAATCAAAACCTGTTAATCCAAAATGACAACATAAATATTGTATCATGATGTATTCAGAAGCATCAATACAGATGCATGTCTGGTGGTAGATCTTTTATCTATGGTGTCCCTCAGCCAGAGGAGTACCAGTCAATCAGCTACAGTTATGCAATTTGTCATAAAAACTTCTCCTCGGACCACTAAAATTTTATTCACACAAAAATAAAAAGAGATGACTGTCATCATCTGTAATGGATAAGAGCGAGAAACGTTTCACTACATTCAGTGATTCTTGTCCTGATCCATAAACAAATTACCACACCTATCTTTTTCAGATTGTATGATATACAGGGCCATTGTGAAGTCCACAATAGGCAAAGTAAAAGCTGTCTAATTTCCTTGCACCTGCATATTTCCAAAGATCAAGTTCCTTTACTCAACTGTAACTACACATTTGTGTAAAATGTTAGAATAGGAAAATAGAATATTTTAGAATAGGAAACAGAATAGGATCTTTGACTTTGATTTATTTTCTTTGCTTCTCAGTGTAGGATTGAAATCCTTACCTACTATGTACAGGACTCCTACAGTGTATGTATAGAAACAAAGACAACCCAATTGGGTGTCAAGCCTTCCATTCAATCTTCACTTCTTGACATGGTATCAGAACTGAGATCTTAATTCTCTCTTATTTTTTCCCCCTAATTCTTTGGTTCTTTTGTCTGTATCAAGAACACTAACCACCAGAAACCCTACTCACGTAAAACCCACATCAGTCGTAATCTCCTCCATCGCTGCTAGAACTTGGTCGTCAGCCATTGATCGATCTCAATGGATCTCCTTTGTCACTGCCATTCTCTAACCATCACGAGCACCACTACTAATCTAGTGACGAATATTGATGCCAACCATCAATCCTCGATTCTTCCATTAGAAAATCACTAGAGACAGTACGCCAACAAAAACAAAACCTTGATTCTTCATCGATTGCCCCAAGCAAGCTCCCCTATTGCCGACCCTGCATGGATCGTCACTGACCTTGCTCCAAAGACATCGACTTCCTCTAGCAACCTCAGCCAGGTCATTCCATCTCTAGTTAGTCTCCATCACTTTCAGCAGCCTAAAGCCTATCGTGACCAATATCAAAGTCGCCGGGG
>JAVXUM010000021.1:8492413-8505195 GCA_035590655.1 Pouteria glomerata | reverse complement strand
AAATCAACTAATAGCTATTCATACTGAAATGACTTTTACACAGAAGACACAACAAAGTATAGCTATTAGATTGGAAAAAATTGAAAGATCCAGTCGTTCATTAGATAAGTTCCAAGATCCCGTCGTTCATTAAATAAGTCCCAAACTTGGAACTGTGAATGTTTTATGTCATTTTGGTTTATTTGCATTTAATTTTATTTCCAAAGGGTAATTTAGACCTTATATGTCTTAGGGTTAATTAGGGTTTGTCTATATATTTAGTTTAAGTAATCATTGTTAACTAAACAATTCAAATTATTAGAAAAGCAATATAAACTTTAGTTTTTGTCTCTTTCGCATTATCACGGTATTAGAGTAATAGTAAGTTCTTTGTTTCGTTGTCATTGTCGGACTAGTTCATTGTCATCGTTAGCATCAGAATTTGACATCAGCATAGTCAGCATCATTGCATCAACACATTCAACATCAGCATAGTCAGCGTAATTGCATCGGCGTAGTGTCATCGCATCCGACATAGTTCATCGTCAACCCTTCAGCATCAGACCTATCGGCACTGCATCAAAATACTTTATAGCTATCGGCGTCAGCATCTATTGCATCAAAACCCTCAATCGCAATAATCGCAAAGCATCGAAACCCTCAATCACAACAACCACAGCATCAGAATCCACTGATCTCCTTCTGACAAAGTCTCCTGAACCTCTTTTGCTTTCTCTTCTTCCGACGAGGCCGCCTGACTTCGGTGACTCTTGTTTGACTTCCGGCGACTCTCATTTAATCTTGGCATATACCTTTACAGTGGTTTGTTGAACTTTTCCTCTGAAAGCTTGGTCTACTATTTCTCTCCAAGTCTCTTCTAGGTCTTTGATTTTTTATTTCTCTTAGTTCACCATGCTAAAGGATAAGATGCAAGCAATTAGTATCCGGTTGGATGGTAATAATTACTCGTATTGGTCAAGAGTTATGAAAAATTTTCTCCTTGGCAAGGGCATGTGAGGATATGTGGATGGTTTAACACCGCGGCCTTCTGACCCTAAAGTTGAAGGCTATGAGGTTTCTCTTGGAAAAGGGGTGCAAGGAATGCTCAATTTTTCACTTGGTTCCACAAGTTCGTACAACCAAACATTGGTATGAATTTCTCTAACTATGAGACGGCCAAACGAGTATGGGAGTATTTGCAAGGTAAGTATCTTAAGTCCAATTTTGCCAAGCAATATGAACTTGAAATGTCTATTCGAAGTGCCACTCAACGAAACAAATCTATTCAGACCTTCTATAATATGACAACGTATTGGGATCAGCTTGCACTTATGGAACCTTCTGGTTGCAGTTGCTTGACAGTTATGTCCATTGACATGAAAAACAATATCTTATGCGATTTCTCATTGCTTTGCGGGATCAGTTTGAACCACTTCGTGGAGCTATCCTTCATCAATCTCCCCTTCCCTCTATAGATGGTGCAATGAGGGAACTTATTGCTAAGAAAACTAAATTCAAAGTAGCAACTGTTGCATAACCATCTCAGTCAGTTTTTGCTACTCCTTCTTCTTCGACTAGTCTGTCTTCAACACCTCTTTTACTCACTCCGGCATCGCATTTGATTCAAGTCACAGGAAAACCTAAACCCCAGGTTGCCATAGATGAGTGTAATTTTTGTCATCAGAAAGGACATTCGCAGAATGCATGCCCTAAACTTACGAAGTCTAAGGGCCGTAATTCTTCAACTAGCTCTTTTCCCTCTTAGCCACCACAGCAGTCGTCTCATCCTATCGCATCGCAGCTATTACAACTCCTACCCTGGGTGATAGTTTAACTTCTTAGTTGTTTTAGCAGTTTTAGCAATATCAAGCCTTCATGGCAGCCATTCAAGGGGATCCCAAACAAGCTTCTGCTATGACCACTATTCAATCAGGTTTGCATAGCTCTCATTCCACCACAAGCATCTCATCAACCACATGGATTTTTTACTCTGGCTCCTCTCATCATATGACCCCTAATTTGTCTCTCCTTATTAATTATATTTCTCCTTCCTCTCCCATTAGTGCTACCACTACCAATGGATCTCCTATGTATGTTAGTTCTATTGGTTCTATTCTCCCCACCCCATCCTGTTTACTATCTCTCCCCAATATATTTTATGTTCCAAGCCTTCTTTCAATAAGTTAGTTATCTTATTCTGGTTTTCGTGTTCTCTTTTTTTTCTTCTAGTTGTGTTGTATAGGATCGGACGTCTAAGAAGCAAATTGTGACTAGACATAGAGTTAGTAATCTTTATATCCTGGAGAGCTTGCATATTCCTTTCCGTCTGTGTTCTAGGGAGAAGTCATTCTTCTGTCTCTTCTTCTGTCTTCCTCCATTCCGTCTGTGTTCTAGGGAGAAGTCGTTCTCACTGCAACTTATATATTCTAAACTAGAGGCCCACTCCTCTTCTCTTTGGTATGTCTCCCTATGAATGTCTCCCAACTACTCTCTCCTTTGTGTGTTTGGTTCTACTTGTTTTGTTCTTCTCCTTAAGCGAGATCGTACCAAGCTTAGTGCCCAATGTGCCTTATGTGTTTTCTTAGGGTACTATATCAATCAAAAAGGCTATAAATGTTATGATCCTGTAACCAAAAAATTGTATATGTCTCAGCATCTCATCTTTCTTGAGCATCTATCATATTTTTCTCTTCCTCCTAAAACTGCTCTGGTTGTCAAAGAGGATTTGATTCGCATTAACCCATTTCCTTTGGATGTATCCACTGAGAAGTATGTTTCCACACTTGAGATATCTGATATTCCAGTTGTACCTTCTATGCCCCAAGCTCTACTCTTCTTCCTCCTTACCCATTGGCCTACTTTTGTCGTCATGCAGCTCCTCTGCCTTCTTCTCCAAGTTCTGTTGCCCCTCAATCTGCCTTTGAGGACTCCAATCTGTGTGAACGCCGATATCCTACTCGTGACCGCCATCCTCCAGTAAGATTTGACTTCTCAAATACTTGCTTCTCACCTTTTTATCGTTCCTTTTTGTCACATATCCATGCTCACTATGAACCAAAATCATATAAAGAAGCTTGTCATGATCCTACCCGAGTGAATGCTATGAATGATGAACTCATTACTCTTGTTAAAGCTCAAACTTGGGAGTTGGCTCCTCTACCGAATGGTAAGAATCTCATTAGGTGCAAATGGGTTTAAAAAGTAAAGACTCATTTTGATAGGTCTTTCGAGCGGTATAAAGCTCGCTTGGTGGCAAAGGGGTTTTCTAAAAAATATGGCGTTGATTATGAGAAAACCTTCGCTTCTGTTGCAAAAATGACCACTGTTCATACTTTGCAAAAATGACCACTACAAAAATGATTCTTATTGCAAAAATGACCACAGGACCTTCACTCCTGTGGCTACTGTGTATCATGGCCGTTGTGCATCAGTAGCCTCTCTTCTAATTGGATGTTAACAATGCGTTTCTTAATGGCTATCTTTCAAAAGAAGTTTATATACGCCAACCTCCGAATGTTTCTCATGCTCCAGATCTTATTTGTCGTCTATGTTGTGCTCTTTATGGCTTGAAATAGTCCCCTTGAGCTTGGTATACACAATTTCCGAATGTGATTCTTCAGATTGATTTTCAGTCCAAGACTCATGATTCCGCTCTTTTCATGCGTTGAACATCTCATGGTTTTGTTCTTCTCTTGCTATATATGGATGATATGATCATTACTAGTTCTGATTCTAAGGCTATTCAAGAGTTGACATCTCATCTCTTCCGCAAATTTGAAATGTAACATTTGGGCTGCCTGTGCTATTTTCTTGGCATTGAAGTTGCATCTCTCCTAAGGGCTACCTCTTGTCGCAGACTAAGTATGCCAATGACGTTCTCAATCGTGTTCATCTCACGGATGACAAAACTATTGATACTCCTATTGAGTTGCATGCGAAGTTTGTGCTTCAGATGGTGTACCTCTTAATGATCCTACGGAATATCACAAGCTAACTGGCTGTTTAGTTTATCTTATTGTGACTAGACCTAACATTGCATATGTTGTCTATGTTATTAGTCAGTTTGTTTCTACTCCACGTTCTACACATTAGGCTACATAATTGCGTATTCTGCGGTATGTTCTGGCACAATTCATCAGTGTTTATTGTTGTCCTCTACCTTGAACTTAATTCTTTAGGCTTATGCTAATGCTGATTGGGCTAGTGATATCTCTCTGACCGGGAAGTCCACCTCTAGTTTCTGTATATTTTTGGGTGATTCTCTTATTTCCTGGAAAAGCAAGAAGTCATTTGTTATTACTCACTCTACTGCAGAAGCAGAATATTGAACTATGGCACATGCTACATCTAAAATTGTTTGGCTTTGTTGGCTTTTAGCAGATATGGGTGTTAACCTTTTTACTTCCACACCTCTTTATTATAATAATAAGAGTGCTACTCAGATTGCCAACAACTTTGTTTTTCATGAGCGTACGAAGCATATTGAGATTGATCGTCACTTTGTTCGCCGGCATCTCCAGTTGGACACTATTGTTTTGCCGTTTGTCCCCTTCTCTCTACAACTAGCTGACTTCTTTACTAAAACTCACAATGCTGCTCAGTTTCGTTTTCTACTCGGAAAACTCTCGATGCTCTCTTGACCTTGCATCCTAAGTTTAAGGTGAGGGGTGAATGTCTTATGCCATTTTGGTTTATTTGCACTTTATTTTTATTTCCCAAGCGTAATTTAGACACTATATGTCTAAGGGTTAATTAGGGTTTGTCTATATATTTAGTTGTAAGTAATCATTATCTCTTTCACATTATCATGAACCGCCATAACTGAAGTAATGATAGCCGATATAACTGCCATTATGCAATCCACACTCCCTCCTTCAAGCCTAAAGGGTTGTTAGATCCTCCATTTTCCACTACCCCACAACTGAATGATAAAATCAAGGGGACCATATAGAAATAGTGCAATGTTTTAAGACAAAAGGATTTAAACATGTGTCAACAAATTATTCAACCAAAACTTCTGTTGTTGAGGACCAAGCAACAGAGATTATGAGGATGGACTAGAAGTGATGGTTTATGAACCTAACTCTTAACGACTTCTATTTATCAGATGATGAGATTGATGACCAAATCATAAGCGAATTGGTTGATGTCACGCCTTGTCATATTCCTACTTGTATTATCCCGCGCCTTGGATTGAAGAGTATACCTCAAACTTATGGTGCTATTGTAGACTTTGTCCTTCATGTAGTCAAGCCCCTTCCGCAGTTTGGTCCAGTGGAATTCTTTCAGGGTCCACAAGATATCTTTATGGTGTTGACTTCCTTCTACCCTAAGAAAATTGGTGCAAACACCAAGTTTATACAACCCCTTACACGCGTACATGAGCTCTAGGAGAAGCTTGAACATCCACTCTGTTCCTGACCCGGAGATTGAAAGTAAAGCTCGTGGTTTCAACTGCATTTTTTCTTTTTCTCTTTCTTCATAGTGGAGACACCAGATTCCTGTCTCCCCTTACACAAGTGCATGAAACTTCAGAGAATCTTGCACAACTGCTTTATTTGTGGCCTAATGATAGATCACAACATGTGACTTTCATTCAACGGAGTCGAATTCTTCTCAGTCCGGAAGAGTTTACAAAGACTTCTTAGAGATTTGTCTTATTTTAGTTGGGCTCAATTTCATGTTATTGTTTTTGGCTCTGTTACTCGGACTAGCCACTTTAGGTAGGAGTACCGATGTCAATGCAACACAAGTCGGATACTAGTACGAGATTTGTGTCTGACGGTGAGTTTGTATCTTTGACATGGCTGTACTTCCCTTCGAACAAGTTAGTCTTTTATTCCGCCATTGTTAAGTGGAGCAAAGTTTGGAATATGTTCAGTTTCCAATGGGAAAGATGAGCTATTGATGTTTTAAGTGTCCACTTCGCCTGGAACAAGTTGGCTTTTTATTCCGCCATTGTTTTTTTTTTTTTTTTTGGTAAGTTATTCCACCATTGTTGAGTAGAGCAAAGCTTAGAAGATGTTCAATTTCTAATGGAAAGACGAGCTATTGATGTTTTAAGTGTCTCTTCGCCTGGAACGAGTTGGTTTTTTATTCCGCCATTGTTGAGTAAAGCAAAACTTGGAAGATATTCATTTTCAAATGGGAAAGATGAGTTATTGATGTTTTAATTTAAAAAATATTGATTACATAAACATTAAGTTGACTTCAACCTTCTAACTTGACTTTTGTTCTTCCATTTGTGTATTAAATCCAGAAAGAGAGTCCCGAGACTTTTGCTCTTCTATGTACTAAATATATAGAGAGAGTCGCTAAACTAGACCCAACTAGCCTAATAAATGATTATAATTACCAACCAAAGTAAACTAAGCCTTTTTCCACTAGTGTGGTCGGTTATATGGATTTGACGACTCCAATCAAATCTGTTAAGGGCCATATCTTCCGTTAAATCCATGTATGTAAGGTTATGTCTAATAGTTACTTTTCAACTACTCGAGTCTCCCTCTCCCTCTCCTACTTATGTCAATCTCCATACTTTCACATCTTTTAACAGGTACCTCCATTGAACGTCTTTTAATATGACCGAACCACCTTAGTCAATTTTCTCTCATTTTATCTTCTATCGATACTATTCCTACTTTACTCTTAATCTCCCCGTTCCTAATCATATCTCTCCTAGTGATCCCGCACATCCATCTTAGCATTCTCATTTCCGCAATTGCCATCTTCTGAACATGATTATACTTTATTACTCAAATACTCTTATCCATATAATAACGCTAGTCTTACCGCCACTTTATAATACTTTCCTTCAACCTTGAGGGAAACTTTTCGATCATAAAAGACACCTAAAGCATTCCTCCATTTGGTTCACCCGACCTGAATCATGTAACTTACATCAGTATCAATCCATCCATCCTATTAAACCATAAATCCAAGGTATTTAAAGTTTTCTCTTTTTACAATCTTTTGAGTACCCAAACTTACTTTTATGCTACTAGTTGTTCTATTTTGGCTAAATTGACATTCTATATATTCCATCTTGCATCGACTTAATCACAACCCTTTTGCCTCTAACGTTTCTCGCCACAATTCTAGCTTAGCATTCACTCCTCTCGTCTTATCTATTAAAACAATGTCATCTACAAATAACATACACCACGACGCCTTATCCTGAATATGTCTAATAATCTCATCCATAACTAGAGCAAACAAATACGGGCTTAACGCTAAGCCTTGGCATAGACCAATCGTGGTAGAAAACTCTTTAGTCTCTCCACCAGCTGTCTGTATAGATGTCCCCGCTCTATCATACATATCCTTTATCGCCTTAATATATGCTACACACGCGCCTTTCTTTTCTAATACTCTCCATAAAATCTCCCTAAGAATCCTATCATAGGTTTTCTCTAAATCAATGAACACCATATATAAATCTTTTTGACCTTCTCTATACTATTCCATTAACCTCTTCAAAAGGAAGATAGCCTCCATGGTTGATCACCCAAGCATGAAACCAAATTGATTCTCTGAAACATTTGTTGTCCTTCTTAATCTTCTCTGAATAATTCTCTCCCATAATTTCATCGTATGGCTAATCAATTTAATCACTTGGTAGTTCACACAGTTCTGAATATCTCTTTTGTTCTTGTATATAAGTATAAGAATACTTTTACTCCATGCATCAGGTATCTTCTTTCTCTTTAGCACTACATTAAAAAGTTTTGTCACCCAACTTATGCCATCCTCCCCGAAGCACCTCCAAACCTCAATCGGGATACCATCTGGCCCGACCGCTTTTTCATTCTTCATCCTTTTCAATACTTTTTTTACTTCTTCCCTACTGATTCTCCTATAGCACATATGATTCAATTCTTCCCTATAAGTGGTAAGCTGCCCCAACTATATGTCACTATTACTGCTTACGTTAAATAACTTGTAAAAGTAGCTCTTCCAGCGCTCCTTTATTTCCTCTTCCTTTACTAATACATTTTCATCCTTATTCTTAATGCATTTAACTTTGTTTAAGTCCTTGGTCCACCCATCTCTGGCTTTAGCAAGCTTGAATATCTCTCTTTCGCCTTCATTAGTGTCGAGTCACTTATATAACTCCTCAAATGTCTTTGCCTTAGCCTGACTAATTACCTTTTTGGCTTCTCATTTTGCTTCTTTATACCTCTCCAAGTTCACTTCATTTTTATCTTTTTGCCAAAAATTTAAAGCACTCTCGTTTAACTCTGATCTTGTCTTGGACGATCTCTCTCCACCTCCAAGTTCTTATCACCTTTCAAGTTCCACTATTTAGTTCTTGAGCATCTATACAACTTTTTTCTTCTAGTACCTTATCACCTTTCAAGTTCTACCATTTAGCTCTTGAGCATATATACAACCTTTTTCTTCTAGTACACTTTTGAAGCTACACATCATATATAATACATAAAAGTTGCATAAATGATTCAATAATTATGATAATGAAGGTATCCTTATTTTTAAAAAAATAAAAACAATCTATCAGGTAACAAAAAAATAAAAATAATTTATTTACTTTCTCTTTCATTTATTATGTAAAAACTATTTTTTTATTTATGTCAATGAAAAACTAATTTATTTATTGCTATTTAGACACGTAATAATCTTAGTTGTACTTTCTAGATAAGGCTTGTTCTTAAACTCTTATGCTTTTACATATTATTGAAGATGTAATATTTTGTGCCGTATCCTCGTACCCGTATCCACAATTTGGATACTTTTTTTTGCCGAATCCTCGTATCCTAAAATATAGATATTAGGCAAATCTAACAACCAGATAAATACCCAAATCCGACACCCGCATTCGAGTCCGAGTAACATAGGTTTTTGGATTAGTTTTGGAAATTCATACTAGTAGGATTTATTTAGGGATTCATCAGTGGAATTAGGATTATTTTGAGTACCATTGGTAGTTATTTTAATTACCTAAGTTTAGGAGATATGCTAATTAGCCTATACATAGGCAAAAGGTTGTAATGGACCGGAGAGTTGGTGATTTGAGAATAGAAGTGATCGCCTGTGTGCCCTTGTTCAGGAAAGTCAACTACAACAGTACATGTTCTTAAATAGGCTTTTGGCGTATGAATCTACATATGAAATGAAACCTTTCAAGTGATTTCACCTTTAAATGAAGCAAGCCCCAAAGAATCAGAGAAGGTTTCAACAATGCATGGTATCATCAATAACAGATAATAGCTAAACAGATGTAAAAAGAAAGAGAATTAACAAAGGTGGGCTAATTACAAAACTGTGATGCAGCAATTAAATAGAAAAACATTGATTCAACGCTAAAACACCTGAAGCTTACTTGTCACGATTTCTTATCAAAGTGCTTGCAAGCCATCCAGAACAGAGCGTCTCCTGAAGGTATGTTGGAGAGACTGTACTGGAAAATGGAAAAGAATAAAATATTTATTGTTGTTATTGTGATGTCATGGTTGTTTCGATTGTGTTTGCGTTCATGTATATGACATACTATCAAAGTCCTTATTTTAATCTTTTGAAGATCAGAGCAGGAACCTTCTTTGTAGATACATTCTTGCTAGTTTCTGAACATTTTTTGTATAGTAAAACCAAGGACCAAACTAAAGAAACTAATTTGCTTGGTATGGTTTAGCTCAGTTGGACCTTCAGGTTGGTCCTGGACAAAACTGGCCTTGCACCTAGTATGCGCAGGCTGCACCAGAACAACCCATATGCAATCCTAGTCTGCGCAGCACAAAGCCGCACAATAAGCAACTAGCATTAAAGTTAGATCTATAAAAAAAAGATATCAAGATGCTTACACTACTGCATTACTGTAAACAATTCCCCCTTTCAATAAGCACAACCTCTCGGGATTATGACCAATAGTTCGATCATCAACAGCCTGCATATTGAGAGAGAGGAAATGCTGGAAAAATTAGTGGCCGAAGGTCAAATTTCCAAAAATTATCCTGGCAATGGATAAAAATGACCAAACAAAAGGATGACATCCAATTCAGAGATTCAAAGCAGTAGTGTTTACAAACGTTTTAACATACAAGGACAAAAATTTGATTGACTTAATATGTTTTAATGCAATTATTCTTCATTCAGTATGAAAACATTCACTTCGACAAATGCTACATCTTTCCATGAGAAACATGACAAAACAGTTATTGGAAGATCTTACATCAATTGCATTAGTTACAATATTTTACAAAATTTTCTGTTTTGGCCATTTTAACATATCTGGCACAACTACTGGGACTAGCAGGGTAGGAAAATTAGAACTAGAGTAAAACAAGAACCCATGTTCAATATAAGAGCGCACCTTGTCAACAGTTGCATATATAGATCCATCAAGACCGCACTTACTGAGTTGCTCTATGCTGCCAAGAAAGAAAAATACGTTCATAAAGAAATCTTAACAAACTTCAAAGAATTTGTGGAACATTTGATTTTTGAGATATCTTTTTCCACTAATAGGTATCAGTAGCACTAAAATCATTCATTAATCTATGTAAGTGCTTAACTAGAAGTTAACTCGGTAGTTGTATCAAGTATAGCAACTATGTTTCTATTGTGTAAAATTATCAAAAATGATGCTCCTTTTGTACGTGCTTAATGTTTATTTTGACCAACACAGCCGGTCCCAAGCCGAAGGAGGGGAACAGTGGTAGGTTGACAACCAATGTAAAACATAGTAACTTCCTATAAACATGAATCCAAACCCTTGATAGAAACGAATGAAGAAAAAAAGATACATGTAGTCAACCTCAACTAATTTACGACTAAGGTTGTGTTGACTTGAAAGTTCATAAAAAATGATGCTACAAAGGAAATGCCTCAAAGGCAAAGACTTCAACATTTGAGAATGAAACCTTTTGAGGCTCCATTTGTTTTGAAGTAAAACATTCTCCTCAAAAACTTTTTTCTCATTTCTTCTTGTTTGGTAAGATAAAATCAGCAAAATAGTTTTTTCAAAAAAATCTTTTCCATCAAAAGCTTAAATATGATTTACTTTGCCAAATTCTGAAAGTTAATATTGGAGTCGCCTCACAAATACAATCATCATATTTACAGTGATTTCAATTAGGTGGCCAACTCCATTGTTTTTAAAAATTATCCGAATCACCCAAATCAATCAACCAATCCACACAATAAAAAAATAAAGTATGAAGGCACCAAGAATTAACGAGGAAAACTCTATCCAGGAAAAAACCTCAAAACAGTTTTCACTATACAATTAGGTTACAAGTACCCACTCGAAATCTCTACGACTCTCGCACAACTTCTTTCAAGCACTTGCTCGAATCCAAAATACACCCAGACCAAGTGAAAACCAACTTTCTAACTCCTTAAAGAGCGAACAGACTCAACAAAGTATAAAAAAAACAAGAGAAAGACCTATACGCTCACAATAAAAAATTCTCTCCCTCATAAGACTCTATAATATGTCCTTCCCAGTATATTGTTCATAAAGGCTAGAGTTACAAAATCATATTCTAATTAGAACCCAAATAAACAGATTTCCTAAATATAGATTTCCAAAACAGAAACAAAATCTTCCATAAAATAATCTGCTTGAACCATCGCGCATCTTATGAGCTCCCAGCGTCCACGTGGCGCAGCCATGCGCTTCCTGTGTTGCCTGCTATGCGTACTGGAATTTTCTGTGTATTTCCTAATCTATGCAATCTTCTTCACTCTTAATTAGATTTAAATTGCAATATTGTAGTTGTGTCCTTTCGGAAACTTGCCAATTTGGAATAGAAACTTACCCTCTTCGAAAATCTTCAATTTAGGAAGTATTCAAATTTTTTTTTCTTCAATTTAGGGAACATTCAAATCTTCTATATTTAATTTAAGATTTTGTATGGGTTTTCCACAATAAAACTTTACAGTTTTGATAGCGGAGTGGTTTTTTGTTAACAAGATAGAAAAAGAAAGACAAATGATAAGAAATGGTACTAATGGTGAGTAGTGGTTTAAAAAGAAAAAACAAGGTCGCATCCAAAAGTAACACTTTGTTTGAGTTTTTGAAATTTGGGGGAGCCTCCACTGCTCAACTTCCATCATTGTATGTAGGGGTATGCAACAAGTTGGGCTATGGGTTGATGGGTTGGTTAGATCCGACCTGTTATTTTTGAAAGTCTCTTAACCCACCCATTTAAAATTAACGGCTTAACAAGTTACTTGTTAACTTGTTACTTTTTAAAATTATATATTTTTATTCTTTTATTAAAAATATGTTTTTAAATTTTTTATAAATTTAATTTTAAAATATATTTTATATGATTTTTTTTTTTTAATTTTAAAGGGTTCAAATGGGTTGATCCATTTAGAAAACACCAAAAAACTTAGATATTTTCCCTAAAATTTTACGTAGGATTCGACCCATTAATTAGCACTCTAACTCAACCCAATTAAGGCCATTAACAGGTCGGGCAAATTTTTCACACCCTTAATTGTACTAGTATGAAGGATTTGTTCTTTCTTTTTTCCTTTTTTTTTTCCCTTCAAGCATCGACTTAAAACACAGAAAAATGACTAGAAAAATTTTTATGTAAATTCTTTTTACATGAAGAATATTTTCCAACACAAAATATTTTACAAATGACAACCAAACACCAAAAAATAGAAAAATAATATTTTTTAGTAAAATATATTTTTAGATATAAAATATTTCCCAAAGTAAAATGTTTTACATCAAAACAAATGGAGCTCAATTGGTGTTCATTGATTTGGAGAAGGCTTATGATAGGGTTCCTAGGGAGATTTTATGGAGAGTATTAGAAAGGAAAGGA
>JAVXUM010000021.1:8461554-8480306 GCA_035590655.1 Pouteria glomerata | reverse complement strand
GGTTTTTTCTTCTTTCGGTTCTCTAGTGTTGAGTGCATGTGAATAAGATTTTTAAAGGGGGCCCTTGGTATTTTGGTGGCAGACCTGTGTTCCTCTAGAAATGGCAACCAGGTATGAACCTATCTAAAGCTGGATGTAAGCGTGTGCCTATATTGGTGCATTTTTTCAATTTACCTCTCGAATATTAGATGGATGAGGGTTTAAGTACAATTGCCAGTGTGGTTGGTAGGCCCTTACATGCTGATAAGATGGCAGCTTGCATTAAGAGAATTTCTTATGCACGTCTGTGCATTGAAGTTGGGGTGGAGGATGACTTGTCGAGAAGTTTTGAGCTCGAATTAGATAATGGTGATTTAATTGAGATTTGCATTGAATACAATTGGGTTCCCAAAAAGTATGTGTTATGTAATGAATTTGGGCATCTGGCTAAGAACTGTCGGAAGAATAGTCACAAGGTATGGTTACCTAAGAAACCTTCTACAGTGGAAGTTGGCACTAATGTTGCCAATCATATGCAAGATGATGAAGGTTGGGTGGAGGTTAAGAGACGTGGTAAGGCTATTGTGGTGGAGCATGATCCTTTTCCTGTTGCTATTAGTGGGGACGCTATTGAGGTTGATCAAGCCAAGACTCTTAATCAACCTGATATCAACTCATCTGAAAGTGGGCTCCCTACATGTAATCCTTTTGAGTCCACAAATGAGCTTGGTGGAGAGGTACTTCTTGAGCCGGTTCTAAAAGTTGCTCCACTACAAGGTGTGGTGAGAGATGATGATGTTAGTCCTAGTTCTTTTTCCACCCCTTTGAATAATGTGGTGTTTTTAAGTCAACATGTTACTACTAGGGGTAACCAGAAGTTTGATGAAGGTATTTTGGATACGGGTGGGAATGTTTCTCCCTTTTCTGATTGTAGTTCTATTCCGATCACTAATCCTCTCCTGCAAAAGGTGAATATTATTGATAAAGTGGAATGTAAGAAGAAGAAGATTGAAAAGATGGAGGATAATGGTTCCTTCGGGATGGTGTCTTCTGCTTGATTCTCTCATGATTAAGATTGCAACATGGAACATCAGAGGGTTAAATGACCCTCTTAAGCAGCGTGAGGTATGTAATTTTGTTAATGTAAATCATGTTGTATGCTTAGCTTTAGTTGAAACAAAAATGAGGGCTGCCAACAAAGGAAGAGTTGAACAAAATTTGTCATATGGATAGGGCTCCTTTGTGAACTATGATTTTGATGATTTTGGCCGAATTTGGATTTTGTGGAATCTTCAGGTTGTCGATGTGCAGGTCATTGTTTCTTTTAATCAGGTGGTTCATGTTGAACTATCCTTCAAAGAGAATGCTACTCGGCTTTTTGCTTCTATTGTTTATGGTGCAAATGAATGTTCGGCGGCGTGAGTTATGGAGTAATTTGAAGTTGCAGGCACCAGTATTTAGTATGGCTTCGTGGATTGTCCTTGGGGACTTTAATGCAATTTGATATAGGCATGAAAGGCATGGTGGGAATTCTGATTGGCCTACTTTCATGGAAGAGTTTAATGATGCCACTTTTGCTGCGGGTTTGGAGGACTTGAGGTTTTGTGGCCTTTTGTTTACTTGGCACAATGCAAGACTGACGAGTCATATTATGAGGAAACTAGATAGGGCAATGGTTAATGCTGCATGGTTAACTAAATTTGAAGCATCTGATATTGAGTTCCTACCTTTTGGCGTATCTGACCACTCTCCGGAACTGGTAAATGTGGGTGTTGAACTTCCTATACTCAAACGGCCCTTTAAGTTTTTTTAATCACTGGACTGATTATGATGAGTTCTTTCCGATTGTTGAGGAAATTTGGGGTACACAGGTGGATAGGTGTGCCATGTTTCGGGTCTCCAAAAAATTGAAGATGCTTAAAGTGGCTCTTCGAGCACTTTCTAAGAAAAAGGGCCTTAGTTCGTGGGATCAAGAAAAAGAGCTGTGGGATGAGTTAGCATTGGTCCAATCTACTATAGTTAATACGGAAGGCTCTTCAGATCTATTACATAAGGAAAAAGTTTGCTTGGAAAAGTTGGTTCGTGTTTCAAAGGATGTTAAATGTTCTTTTAAGTAGCGTAGTTGGATCCAATGGCTAAAGGAAGGTGATAGTAATTCGGCTTTCTTTTTTCATTCCATTAAAAACAGAGTTAATACTAATAA
Organism: Pouteria glomerata; assembly: GCA_035590655.1. Taxonomy (NCBI): domain Eukaryota; kingdom Viridiplantae; phylum Streptophyta; class Magnoliopsida; order Ericales; family Sapotaceae; genus Pouteria; species Pouteria glomerata. Next base: position 8,478,124 of record JAVXUM010000021.1, on the reverse strand, counting down.
AATTGTTAAAGTTCAAAGGGAAGATGGGGTGGTACTCACGGGTAAATCTCAAATTTGCGAGGAGGTGGTAGGTTATTTTGAAAATCTATTGGGTACTCATTCTCCTGGTGGTTCTTTGAGGGAGTTGGTTGATTTTGTGTCTCCTTCTATTGATATGGACTTAATTGATGTTTTGGGGGCTGATTTAACTAATAAAGAGGTTCGTAAGGCGATGTTTAGTCTTCACCTGAACAAAGCTCTAGGGCCGGATGGCTTTAATACCTATTTTTTCCTGCGCTCTTGGCATATTGTTGGGCATGATGTTGTTAATGCTATCCAGGAGTTTGTTAGGTCTTCAATGATGTTGAAGGAGTCAAATGCCACGAAAATTGCTCTGATTCCTAAGGTGCCTAATGCTTCCATGTTGAAGGACTATCGCCCCATTTCATGTTGCAATACCCTATATAAGTGCATCACTAAATTATTGGCGGGGAAGTTGAAGTTGGTGCTTCATTCTATTGTCCATAAAGCACAAGCTGCTTTTGTTCAAGGAAGGAGTATAGGAGATAATATTCTTTTGGCTCAGGAGATGGTACGAAGTTATCATACAGGCTCCACTAGCCCGAGGTGTGCTATCAAGGTGGATTTGATGAAAGCCTATGACTCAGTGAGATGGGACTTTCTGTGGGAGGTTTTAAGGCTTTTGGGGTTTCCTCCTCATTTTATCAAGTGGGTGCAGGTTTGTGTCTCAACTCCCATGTATTCTGTAAGTGTTAATGGTGAGCTAAATGGCTTCTTTGGTGGGAGGAAAGGTTTGAGGCAAGGGGATCCTATGTCTCCTTACTTGTTTGTGCTTTGTATGGAAGTCCTCTCTCGTATCCTTACTAGGAAGACTGCTGATTCTACTTAGTTCCATTATTATTGGCATTGCAAGAAGTCCAAACTTACTCATTTATGCTTTGTAGACGACCTTATGTTGTTTAATGGAGGGGATTTGGACTCAGTGTTAGTGTTAAATGAGTCTCTGTTGATGTTCTCTCGTCTCTCAGGTTTGAAGGAAAATGCTACTAAAAGTGAGGTGTTTCTATCTGGTGTTGATGATGTAGTGAAATTTGGTATCCTACAACTGCTTGATTTTAAACTTGGTTCTCTTCCGGTACGTTATCTTGGGGTGCCTCTTATATCTACTAAGTTGAGGGCAGCTGATTGTAGGGTGCTGGAGGAGTGTATTGTGAAGAGGGTGAAGGTTTAGACCAATCAGTTCCTATCTTTTGCAGGGAGATTACGGTTGATTCAGTCAGTGCTGTTTAGCATTCAGGTCTTTTGGTGTTCTCATTTTGTTATGCCAGCTTCAATTACTAAAGCGCTAGAAAGCATTCTTCGTGCCTTTCTATGGAAATGTACTTCTTTGGATAAGTCCAGTGCAAAGGTTACTTGGGAGGATGTTGCAAAACCTAAGAAGGAAGGAGGTTTAGGGATAAAAAGAATTAAGGACTAGAATTTGGCTTGAATGTCAAGATTTATTTGGCATCTTTGCTCTCCATGTTCTACTTCATTATGGGTGACTTGGGTTCGGTTGAATCTCTTAAACAAGAATCACTTTTGGGTAGCTAAAGTGCCTTGGAGTTATTCATGGACCTGGCGTAAGCTTTTAAAGCTGTGAGTCAAAGTCCGCCCTTATTTTTTAATGCGTGTGGGGAATGGTTTGCATACATCTCTTTGGTTTGATGCTTGGCTTCCGTGAGGGCAAATTTGCTCTAATGTCCGTGCTCGGGTAATATATGATTCTGGCTTACCATATGATTCCATGGTGAGTAATATTATTTCTGATACTGGTTGGCGTTGGCCTATGGCTAATTCACCTGAACTTTTTGGATCTAAAGAGGGAAACATATTTAATGCCTCCTCCACTCCGTAATCGCCCTGATAAACTTGTGTGGAGGGATGGGAGTAAGAATTTCTCAATTAGGGATTCTTGGGAGGTTTTGAGGAGCCTTTTTCCGGGGGTTCCATGGTGGCATATGGTGTGGTGTAGATTTCATATTCCAAGGCATTCCTTTATCCTTTGGCTGGCAGTTTTAAGGAAGCTTGCAACTCAAGATCGTCTGTTATCTTTTGGTTTAATTACAAGGGTTAGTTGTTTGTTCTGTTAGGGACCAAATGAAGATCATGATCATCTTTTTTTTGGATGTTCCTTTACCTTTAGGGTGTGACACACTATTCTTCGGGACTGTGGGCTTCAGGATCTTTCTTGATCCTGGGGAGATGTCATTCATTGGGTATCCTTTAATCATAGAGGTTCTTTTTTGTTATCAGTACTTGTTAAATTGTCTTTGGCAGCTTCGGTCTATATTATATAGTATGAGAGAAATAAGTGGAAGCATGAGAATGGTAGGAGAGATGAGGTCACTATTATCCGAGTTATTAAAGATTTGGTAAGATTACTGGTTTTGAGTTACTCGGGGTTTCCTAAAACGGATCAGAATCTTCATCTGCAGTATTTGTGGAGTTTGCCTAGCTCAATATTGAAGTGAATTGTATTTTGTTGCTAGATATTTTGTTACACGTTTTCCGTGTACTCTATGGGGTTGCCAATGTTATTGTTGGCCGGGGGTATGCCTCCGTGTATTTGTACATGTGATTTTACTTATTAATACATTTTATTTACCTTTAAAAAAAAATATTTGGACTCGTAATAAATTGAAGCAGAAAGTAGAACATGCAATACATTATGTAATCTAAGTGAATGAAATAATTACGGATCACCAACATAGGGAACAAAATGTAAGGTACCTAAGAGAAGACAAATAAGAAACTTAATTTTTATTTTTTAAAAATTAGGTGAAAACATTAAGGTTTGGTGTCATATGGTCCAAGGCACTATTGTTAATAATCCATTCGGATTTAAAAAATTGGATGTTACTAGTATAATTTGTAGATGGCAATGGTGATTGAAAATCCCTAGCTTGTTATGTTTCAGTTGGGGTAAATGGATTAGCCCATAACTAGTGGACTGGTTATGTAGGGAATTTTTTGTGGATGGATTGTTTGATGTAGAATGGAAATTTCCCGAACTCTTTTTGTGTGCACTATCAGCTCTGCTCTTCTTTCTTTTATTTTAAGTGGGCCACCACTTAGGATATCATATGAGTTTAAAAAAGCTAGATTTTGAGTGCCTTGAAAAATTACAATGAGTACATATCACTTTTCTATCCTTTTCGAGATGTGGAGGTTGATGGATGGCAAAAGTTAGTAGTGGTTAACGTGACACTGCAATGGCAATATTATTAGTTGAAAGTGGTCAAAAACGAATATTTTGTTAAGCTTTTTCTTACAAGTGTGACTTAAGTTGGGGAATGGGTACGTGGTGAGGATTTGAGACTGTAAATATTCATATGAATCATTTAAGGCCATCAAAAATTAAAACACACTCTCGGTGGACTATCGAACCATATGCTTTTAATTCATTTCATAAGAACATTCATCAATTAGGCCAATAGTATCTAATTAATTCTATATAGCTTTGATTTGGTTGTAGAATTAGGTAATTGAAGCTTGATTTTGTTGAATGATTGAGATAGTGCATTAGAAATGATAAATAGAGGGCTTGTTAGTTTGACAAAATCTTATTTTAAGCTCTTTCCAAAGCTCTGCCGGCATATGACATGAACCGAGACTATTTGCAATGTCATTCTCAATTTTGTTTATGAGCCACGATGAGATCATGTCTGTCTACTACTTCCAAAATGAAGAAGTTTTGGGTTTGTTGGTTTATCGAGACTTCTGTCAATGAAGCAAAATTTGTTCTTTGCTTTGAGAGCCATGGTGATGGAGCATTTCTAGGTGATAAAATGTCACCATTAAGGGCTAGTTTGGCAAGGAAATATGAAGGTTGGTCAGATGGAGTGAAGTAGTAAGGTAAAGTTATATCTTAGATAGGGCTAATTTTAGTGACAAAAGACAAATAACTTGTTGTTTTTGGTTGGTTTCTACCATAATGATTAGAATTTTTGGGAGGGCAGAACCCTAGTTGGTGGGTGGCAGAATTGAAATTAATTTTTTTTTTTGAAAGGTAAATAAAATTGCGTTAATAGAAAACTCATAAAGTACAAAATCTAAGAGGTATACCCCTGAAATACAGAAAAACTCCCATCAATAAAAAGACTGTAATATCAAGGAGAAATAACCAAAATCACACCCCTAATACAGATAAAGGAAGAGACCAAGTTTGAACTAATTGTCTATTACAATCATTTTTAGGAAAAGGTTTCACAGACATGACACAAAGTCGAACATCTCACACCATCTTATGTTGAAAAATCCTAGCCTTCCTCTCCCTCCAAATATGATAGATCATCGAAAATAGGCTCAATTTCCCTAATAACGTTAATAAAGAATTACCAACAAAATTAGCAATACTTCATTGGATCACCTCTTCCCAAGTAGTAGTAAAACATTGTAGGCCCAGTTTTCCTAGCACATATAGCCATAGCCTTTCAGTAAATAGACATTGAAAAAATAGATGAGAGTGACTCTCTATTTCCTCACCATAAAAAATACACTACATAAGTTGCATAACTTCATTGGAAATAAGCTTGTCCTACGTTGATAATCTATGACGCACAACCAACCACAAAATGAAAGAATACCTGGGAATATGGTACTTAAACCACACAATAGAGTACCAATCAACCTCTCCATGATGAACCCAAATGACATCCTAAGCAGATCGCATCAAAAAATCCCCATTATTTGGTCGCCATAGGATTCTATCGCTAAATGTGGGATTCGAATTAGGTAAAGAGAAAGTTAACTCCCTGAGATCCATGAGCTCATTAGAATTAACTCCAGGCCAAGCCCACCTACCATCTCGAATAATGTCAGTTACCTTAGCAAACTTAGGTAAGCCAGAATCATAAATCACCCTATCAGAAATAGAGTCACATATAGAACCTATGGGTAACTAAGGATCAAACCATAGTGAAATAGACCTTCTATCTCTAACTCGGTAAGAAAAACACCTCTTCAAAATAGGTCTTAGGTGCAAAACTTTTCTCCAAGTCCAAGAACAATCCCAAGGTACCTTTGCTACCCAAAACTGACTTCTACCTAATAAATTAACATGAACCCACTTGGCCCAAGGAGAGGTAAAAGAAGGATCACATAACATCCAAACATATTTGGCAATGGCAGCTCTATTCCAATCTCTAAGCTTTTTAATTCCCAAACCTCCTTCCTTTTTCTGCCTAGTAACTTCTTCCTATGCAACTTTAGCCCCAGTAGTGGATAAGGACCAGTAGTGGATAAGGACCAGTAGTGGATAAAGAGGTGCCTTTCCATAAGAAAGCCCGTAATTTAGCTTCAATAGATTTAATTACCTTCACAGGGAGAATGAACTGAGAGCACCAGTAAGACTGAATACTGAACAAAACAGACTGAATAAGCTGAAGATGCCCAGCAAAAAGGAAAAATTTATTCATCCAACTCTTCAACTTCCTCAAAATCCGAGACTCGAAGTCCACATAATCCACAGGTTAGAAGAAAGGAGAGGAACACCCAAATACTTCAACGGTAAAGAACCCTATCTAAACCCCACCATAGTAACAATATTATCCCTAACTTCATTTGACACCCCAGCCACAAACATATCACTTTTAAGCAAATTAGGAGTAAGACTAGAGAAAGCAGAGAACGTATCTAATGCATCTTTTAAAACTCCAATCGAATCACTATTGCCAAAACAAAATAGCGTTAAGTCATCCGCAAAACATAGATGTGATAATCTAGTCCAACCATACCTCTAATGAAACTAAAACCCCATAGACGAGTCAATCTTCAAATTAATTATTCTAGATAAAGCCTCTATGCAAATCACAAATAAGTAGGGGAGATAAAGGATCCCCTTAGCATAACCCCTTCTTACCACAAAAATATCCATTTAATTCACCATTGATACTAATAGAAAACATTAGGGAAGAGACACAAGCTCGAATCCAAGCGATGAACTTGCTAAGAAAACCCAAACATTCCAAAGAATCCCAAAGAAACTCCCACCCAACAGAATCATAAGCCTTTATGAGATCCACTTTAAAAGCACACATTGGTGGACCTTTATTCCTATGATAGCCACGCTTTAACTCTTGAGCCCAAAGAATATTGTCTGAGATTGACCGCCCAGGTACAAAAGCAGCTTGTGATTTATCAATTAGTGAAGGCAACACATTCTTGAGTCACTCAGCCAAAATCTTGACAATATAGTTATAAATTGTATTACAATAAGAAATAGTTCTAAAATCCTTCACCAAAGTGGGGTTAGGAACTTTAGGAACCAAGGCAATAATAGTGGCATTAGCTTCTCGAAGCAAGCAACCAGAATCAAAGAACTCTTTAACAACAGCAACTACAACTCCCCCAACTATCCCCCAAGCCTTCTGAAAAAAGTATGCATTAAAACCATCCAGACTAGGAGCCTTGTTAGGATGCAACTTAAAAAACACTGTTTTAATCTCTTCCTCCAAGACTAGAACCACCAAAATATCCCTCATAGCATCATCCATAAAGCATTGTAGGAACGGTTGCAAAGAGGACTTACCAGGATATGCAATAGATGAATCACAACCTAACAGCTTTTGATAGTAGTTAACAATCTCCATTTTAGCATCATCTACTGCAGTAAACAATGTCTCATCCTCCCTTTGAATACATACCAGCTTATTAACATTATGCCACCCCTTTAGAGGGTTGAAGAAAAAAGAAGAATTCTGGTCCCCCTCCTTTAGCCATTAGACTCTACTTTTTTGGCCAAGCTGAGCTCTCCTCCAGCTTAGAAGAATCGCTTAGCCAATTTAAACACTCCATCTCCTTAGCCAAAAGATCATCATTTGAACCCAGCGATTCAACCTGACACTGGTAAGAAGATAATTCATCCCCTAGATCATTAATAGAAGCCGTGTGTCGAGCTTCCTTTTGGTTATACAAATATCGCAACGCCGCCTTAATGAGATTAATCTTTATGATCAGGTGGCTCTTATACAATCTTAATTTTAAGCATGCAAACAATTAATTCTTATATATTGTGAATAGTCGAATGACCATTTAAGTACATAGTAACTGATCCTTATATTAAGGAATCAGGCTAGAATTATGCTAAAAAAAAAAAAAAACCACCCATAATATGTAATAGTCAAATATAAAGCAAAGACACACACTTGCTGTAGCTTACCTAAATAATTGACTTTTAAGTGATATCAAAATATTTAAATATAAAATTTATATAAATTCTAAAAAATCTAGAAAGATAAAAAGTGTAAATTAATACTCATTTAGCACCCAAACATTCCATACCACAAATAAACAATAAATTTTCAATATTATAATGTTTCTAAAATAAAAAAAATAAATAATAAATCTAGGTCATTACGATTTTCTTTGTTTTATTTTGATGATATTGTACTTGCGAGCAGTGATCTGAGTCTTTTCATGAGAATAAAATGATAGTGTGCAATACTTTTGACATGAAAGATTTAGGAAATGTCTCATTTCTTTTTGGCATTAAGGTCATCTACGATAAAACTCGTGGCATGTTGAAGTTTTCTTAGAATGAATATAACAACCATATACTTGATAGGTTTAACCTAATGGTATTCGTGTTACCATGGGTGATAAATTTCACTAGAGCCACAGTCCCAAAAGTGAAACCATGCAGATCATGCCTTATGTTATTGCAATCCGTAGTCTCATGTATGCACCTGATCAGCTATAACTTTTTGTTATAGGTGTTCTTAGGAGGTATCTTAAATCCTAGAATGAATCATTTGGTAATTGTATGCAAAGTTATAAGATATTTGCAGAGGACCAAAGATTATATGATTGTTTATAGAATACTTGATGATCTTGAAGCTATTGGTTATCCAGATTCAACTTTTATGGGGATGTGCAGATGACATAAAGTTTACTTCAGGATACATTTATGCTAGCTAAGAAAGCTATTTCATGGAAGAGAATCCAATAAACTCTTATAGCATTTTTTAATATATGCTGAGTTTGTAGCTTATTTTGGACTGCAACTTATTCTATTTGGCTGCGAAAGTTCATTTTAGAACTTAAGGTAATTGATTCTATAGTTAGGCCACTAAATATTTCCTGTGATAATAGTGTGGCTGTTTTCTATTCCAAGGATAATAAATCTTTAAGTCGTTCTATACATACTATTAGAGAGTTGGTAAAAAATGTGTCATCATTATTGAGCATATTGATACTGAGTAGATGATGGCAGATCCCTTAACTAAGGGACTTAAACCTATTGTTTATATGTTTCTAAAATGGGTATTATTGAGTATTTTGAAGTACTTGGTTAGTGGGAGTTATTTCTTTACATTATGTAACATATATTTTCTTTCTGTTAAGACTTTTTAGTTTCTTCATTGTATGGGAATTAAGTGAAGGTTGTCATTTACATTTTCTTTTGATAACATTGATGGATGAATATATTCATGATTTTGTTATATATTATGATTGGAAGTCTTAAGTTTGTTGTTTAAATATTTTTTGGATGTGACTTCCTTGTTTTTAGAGTATTTGTTCAAGACATATTAATCTCCATTTGAAACCTTGAAATTCTCTTACTTGTTTGATGAGCATATTTAAAGAGAATTGTACTGATAAAGGAATCATATAATAACAAGATCACCTATTAAGTACTAATTTGTACCACACTACCTTATTTGATCCCTTGTTGATAATGTTGTTAATATATGTAATTATGAGTGGTATTATATGAATTACAAGTGTAATTACTGCCTTGATTCGATTTTGATTATTTTGTTAGACTAGATTGTTTTATGTATTGTTTCTCATCTTTACATAACTTTTTAAAATATTTATGACGCGAGAGTCTTTTTTGAATTTTTTTCTAAAAATTAAAATATAATTAACGTTTGCTCAAGTGAGAAAATATTTGAATTTTTTATATTTTGAGCATACATTAATTATTTTATTTTTGCGAAAGATGAGTTAGAACCAAGTTAAAGATGAAACATATATGATAACATCCATTTTGCAGTGATTTATTTAGTTAGATTTATATGTAGCTAAAAGTGATAATAAGATTAGACGGTTAAGTGTGGACTAATTATTAAATCCACCGTACGTCTTTTATATAAGGGCCTACTAAGGTTAGAGCATCACTAGCAACTTTCTAATCCCAATCCTTATTTTGCAGTGCTGCGGTGCCAATTAATAGTATAAAGAATCACTATTCAGTCTTGTGCACCTAATAGATTTCTAGCAATTATTCCCTATTGCTTACTGATGTGGCAAATTTTTAGCATTTTAAAATAATTTAATTATTATCAATAAATGTAATGGTCATTTTTTTTTTTTGAAATTCAAAATGCAATAATTATTTTTTTTGAAATTTAAAATTCAATATAACCCCTTTTGCTTGCTGATGTGATAATGGGGGCCACTTAAAAAATTAATTTGTTTATATATAGGGACTGGTTTTCTTATTCCCTAAATATTGGGAACCACATATATTATTGAGAATGAGATAGGGAAGAGATATAGGGATTGAGACACTACTGGTTGGTGTTTTTTTTAATGATAATCCTTATATTTAATAATAGGGATTAGGATGGGGAAACTATACTCTTAGAATTTTACCCTATATATTATGTAGTAGTTAGTTTCCCTTTCTTAATAATATTCAAACAATTTTTTCTCTTTGATAACCATTATATAATTTGTGATAGAGACATGGAGAAATATCAAGTCCTAGTGATCACTGCAAAAAAGATGGGTTACAGTGATAAGTTTTTTATGACAACAAAAAATATTGTCATAAATATATAGTATTTAGTGACAGCATTTTTTTGTTGTCACTAAAAATACATTTTAAGATTGTTTTTGTGATACCTTATATAAATTATCACTGAAATATTAATATTTAGCGATGAAGATATTTTATTAAAATTCAGTGCCAAAATTATTTTATTGTTACTGAATATTGTCACTAAAAGTTACAAAAATATTAGCGTGAAAAAATTTATTGTTTTTGCAAAATTAAAATTTTTCTGTTGTGGCAAATTTTATTTTTTTATCACTAAAAATATTTGGTGACAAATTTTATTGTCACTGGTAATATTTATATTTATTATTTTTCTTTCTATATTTACAGACTTTTGAAAATAGGCAACAAAAATGTATTCATTAGCTATTTGGTAACATTTTTGTTTTTTTTTTGTTTATGTTTATTTGTTTCTATTTTGTGTTTTGTATTCCTTCTATCATTTTTTTTTTTAAAATGAAAACTAAAACTGCCTTTAAAAATACAATTTTGTTTACAATGATTAATTTATTATTTTTAGAAAATATTTAATTTTGTTATTTTTTTAAAAATTAATTGAATTTAATAAAATATATCTTATATTAATTTATTAAAAACCATTTAATTCAATTAAATTAAACTTTTACTAAATTATATTATTTGTTAGAACTAATTTAATAAAATATAACACTTATATTATTTATTAAAACTAATTTAATAAAATTTAAGAATTATATCATTTAAGTTAGTAAATATAAAATATATTAATTATAATTTAATTATATTATTTATTGAAAATAATTTAATAAAATATATTTTATATTAAATAAATAATTAAATTAGAATAACTATTAAATTAAATTAAATAATTTATTTTTAAATTGATTAATTTAATTTAATTATTTATTAAAATAATTTAATTAAATATATTTTATATAAATTAAATTATAAATAATTTAATTTACCTATGGTATTTATTTAAAATAATTTAATAATAATAATTAACTATTAAATTAATGTAGTTTAATTATTTATTATTATTTAATTATTTATATATATTAATTTAATTCTTAAATTAAATTAAATTCATTATGATATGTATATCCAATAATTTAATAATAACTAATAATCAAATTAAATTGATTATTATATTATATTAAGTTAAATTAATTTTTAAATTAAATTAAATTAATTAATTAACTTTTGTTATTATAAAAATAATTTAATAATATATATTATATATTAATTTATATAATTTAGTTATTTGAATTTAATTATATTAGTTATTAAAATAATTTATTTTAATAAAATATTTGAATAAAATAGTTTATTTTTTTATGATGTAACAAAAATGGGCAAAGTTTTAAAATTGACAAAATATTTGCACTAGAAAAAAATATAGTGGAAATACCTTTTTTTTATTTATATTTTTTTGTTTAAGTTTTAATTTTTTGGAAAAAAAAAAAGATAAATAGATTTAACAAATCGAAATAAGATCATGTAACATACGAGAATGTGTCTCACATTAATTTATTTTGTATTCATCTACGCAAAATATTTATCATGCTTACAGTCGGTACATCTTAGCTGAATTAAATTGAATGACAAGCATAGTGACTGTTTGCATTAGACAAAATCTCCAACTCTTTGAATTCAAAGACATGGGATAGAAGTTCCAAGTAGCAGATACTCCAGGTAAAATTACACAATATGTACGCAAGTTTGTTGTATTTCACGTTGATCGGGGACACATTTTGTCAACTTTAAGAGAGAGAGAGAGAAAGAGCACATTAACATTATTGCCTTTGTTTATTCGACAGGAACCCGTGTTTGATCTTATTCCACAGACGCACCACAAATCTTCCGGTGCCCCTTCCGCTTGGCTTTTCATCATCACCAGTTGCACCGTTGGCTTGCCTAGAAGAGATTCTCCTGGGATTCTTGGCATTTTCTTTGTAAATACTGTCCAAGCGTTGGCAGTAGAAAGGGGACTTCTTCAAGTAGCACGAGTAGGGTGACAATGAGCCATAATTAGAACCATGAATGGCCTTGTTTATCTGCCTTGTCACAGCCTGGAGCTCATACGAGTCATATAGGGTGCTGCCATTGTGCCTGGGGCTCACTCTCCACAAAGGGCTTGCAACTGAGGCTGAAGAATGGGCTGTTGTCTCTCTCTGTTTCTGGTCCACTGGGCTTACCATTGTTTGGTACTCTCTCTCTCTCCTTTTGAAGACACCATTCATCTTTTTGAAACTTCGGTAGGCTTTTGTTTTTTCCTTGCTCTTGGATTTTATAAATGGATTCCAGTCTAAAATGGATTCTAATCGATGAAGGGTGCTTTGTAAGTAACGTGGGAGGGTTGAATTACATGAGTAACAAAGAGAATTACATTGTATTCTACGCATTCATCTCGGCGTTCTCTCTCTCACATGGTGGGTGGAGTATTATTGTGGTTACCGCAGTGTAATCTGCTGTTTTTAGACGGCATGTTAAGCATCAATTGTAATCATGCGTAAAAAAATGTTTACTTTTATCACTGCAATTTCTAGCCGTTCATTCATGTATATTTATTTATTTATTTATTTATTATTATTATTATTCTTTGAATACTTTATTAGAATATTCGGATTAATTTACATAAAATTTGACTAATTTTTAGAGTCAGAATTAATGACCAAATAAATGCTCAAATTGGTTTGAAGAGATTATAATTACTAAAAAGTAAATCCGTCTTATCAATTAAACTATCATTCATCAGAGTTATTTAATTATATGTATTTGGCATGACAAGAGTGTAAAACCTACTCACTTTGCGTTTCTTGGATGAGAAAATGCAATCCCAAGCTTCTAACTTTGTGCATCGCGTCACTCTCCATCAAGAATCAAGAATGTTGGTTGGGTGACAAGAAAATCTTCTTGTTCGCAGAAGAGTGATTTTCCTTCTGTGCTGTAATGCCCTTGGTTACCTATTTAACATTTTGAAAGTAAAGGTGCATCTTGGTTTGATGTTAAGTTGGGGTTGCATAATCTAGCTAGACTGATTAAACCGACATCTTCAATGGTTTTTCAAGCAATTAAAGCTTGAGTTGAAAATCCTGCTTAGTTTTTGCCAAACATCAAAATAAAAAAAAAAAAAAAAAAAAAAACAACAGGGGCATGATTGAAAAAAATAGAAAGCCAGAAAAGTGTTTCATGTCACCTACAAAAGTTATATTTATATATTGGAAAATGTTATTCTACCTTAATTTTTAGCTGAAATAGTGTACTAAAATGGTGTGTGTGAGATCCCACATCAATTGGGGAGGAGAACGAATCACGCCTAATAAAGGTGGGGAAACCTCTTCCTAGTGCGACGCGTTTTGGGGGGCACTGGGGTAACTCTCGCCAAACCAAAAATGCGACAGGTCGGGTGGCTGCGGTGCCCGGGTGCTGTGTGCGCACAGCCGTCCATGTGAGAGTGGATCCTGGAAGCGGACAATATCGCACTAGCGGTATAGGTCCCGGCCTGTTACAAATGGTATCAGAGCCGGTGCCGGGTCGGTGTGCCAGCGGGGACGCTGGGCCTCCAAGGGGAGTGGATTGTGAGATCTCACATCGATTGGGGAGGAAAACGAACCACGCCTAATAAGGGTGGGGAAACCTCTCCCTAGTGCGACTCGTTTTGGGGTTACTGGGGTAGCCCTCGCCAAACCAAAACTGTGACGGGTCGATTGGCTGCGGTGCCTGGGTGCTGTGTGCGCACAGCTGTCCACGTGAGAGTGGATCCTGGAAGCGGACAATATCGTACTAACGGTATGGGTCCCGGGCTGTTACAGTGTGACAATCAAGTAATTGCAATAAAAATTATTTTAATAAGTTATTTATTTAAAGTGATTGGTCAATAACTAAGTTGAAGCTGAGTGAGTATTAAGTAATTTAGTTTGTTTTACAACTCTAATTGAAAAAAACCAAGAAGCAATTGGTTAGAATTTTTTACTCTCTAATAGAAGTTAGGAGTTCGCCTCTAAAGATATAACAACCCTTGGTGTTGAGCATTTGTTAGATTTACCAGTGACTTGCCTGGTTTGATTCATTTATAGGCTAAGAGAGTAGGCCCCGATTTACCTTCTATTTTTTTTAATACAATTTTTGTCAAATTTAGATTCTGCTAGTTATAATGAATTTTAAAAAATGATGCTTATTGAATCTCAGAATTACTGCTAAATTTGATACTTTAATTTAGAGCGACTCCAAAAATAACTAATTGTTTAATCAATTTCAGTGAACTATCAAAGTTCTATTACATTTAGATGTTTTAAATTTAGAGTGAATTTTAAATATAAAATATTACAGATGAATATGTTTTCAAAAGGCAGAGAGCATGATTAAAAATTAGATTAGCCAAATGATGGAAACGTAGCAACGAACGACCCACTTATAATTTTAAAAATATACGTACTGAACTATTAATTGAAACTTAAAAAGTAGTTCATTGATAAATACAATTCCTATTAACTATAAGCGACCCTTTCATTAATTGCATGAAAATACAATTAGTTAATTGTCACGATTCTTTTTAAATTTAAATACTTTAATGTGGTTTTTATAGATAAATATTGTTTAGTTAATTAGTTATATAAACTGATCTTTCTAAAAATTCTGATTAAATTTACAAATATCAATTTCTAAATATAAGTAATAATGAACTTAAATTTATTTTCAAAACACAAAGAACAAATATACATTTAACATAGAGTAATTCATGAATTATTTTTTTCTTCGAACAATAAGAAGGAATAAATTCATAAATGATGTATCATAATTGAATACTTACCAAAAAAATAATTGCAAAAATGATGATCTACTTTTTTTTTTTTGGTAAGAAGAATTTAATTAATGATAAAATTGTACAACATCTTGGGGGCATATTCCCGTATATCAATCATTTACATTAGAAGAACCCCAATTAGTAAGATAACTAGTTATTTCCATATCTTTAATAGTAGCAAGGTGAGCTATTTTCACTCTAATCCCCCATGCAATGTTGCCAGTAATTCTTGTAATTGGAGAGGAAAGACTGTCACGTCCCGGGTCCGGGGACCCAGGGAGTGAGTGTAAATCATACATAACATGTAAACATGGTCACCAGATTAGAGCAAGCACATTGGTCACGCAACGGGCTCACAAAACCTCCTCTACTATATAACGGCCTAAAATGTAGTCACTTGGGTACCTAATGGAATAACTGGTGCAGTTATAGAAGTTGCCATACAACCACGCAGCGATTTTCTAATTTAGACATACAAACTCATCCAAGACCATACATCCAACCCACATTAACCAAGAGAAATATAAAACAAATCCACTATTTGAATTTCCATAGTTGGTAGATGTCTTGGCCTTATGGCCATTACAAAACTAAAAGTAAAAGGAAATATATATACACATCCCAATGTTTTATCAAAATACATTTACAACATGTATAAAGAATCTAGTTCTTGCAAAAACCAATGTGCATCTCTTCTATAAACTTTTATTGAGGTCCTTCCTAATCGTCCTGTGTGGGTCTTGCATGGACATCTGTAGGGACGTGAGCACGGACGGCGTGTGCCCACGATATACTCTCCATAATATAAAAGGAATGCATATAGAAATCATGATACAATGCACCAATAAGAATTCAACATTCGTCGCATGATAACATATATCTCATGATTCAAAGTATAAACAAGTTTCATAAACCAATTTAATACAAAAGGGGTGTAATGTCAATTATCATCATTTAAACCATTATCTTGCTCATCTTGTGTTTTCATCACACATGAATTATTCACACATCATCGGGGATCGGGTACCACTCAGGCATCCTTATTCTGGGCGACGCTGCGGCCCCACGGGCGTTCTTTAGAATGGCAACTCAGGGCGACACTACGCCCGTGTGTATACATAGTACACTACCCTCATTTCGTAGGCTACTAACCTACTGGTATGAAACACCAACCCTGCGCAGGTTCTGGGACTTACAACCCGCCCCGCAATTCCCCAGCACACAACCAATCATTTCGTTTTCTTATTGTTAAGGATAAAATTATAAATTGGCAACACCATGGTCAAAGATATGATGTAATATGTTTTAAGTTTTTTAGGAGTTTAAAAGCCTTAGATAAATTAAACATAATCATTTAGGTGTTAAGTTAAAGAAAGGCAGGGCAAAATTGGAAAATACAGGATGATCGCGGGATGCCCGCAGTTGGATGGAGGCAAAAAGCCAAGAGCAGTATTTTGCAGAATGGCCGTGCAGGAACGATGCTCTGATCACGCGGTTCATCGCGTGTACTCCGCGGTAATGCCGCGGGAAGGACGCGGGAAGGCCGCGAGTGCGCCCATCCCGCGAGGGAGCTTTATTTTGTCTCTGATAAACCTCGGACGTTCCAGTTTTGGTATATATGCAAGCATTAGATGTATTGAAGACGAAACAACAAAGAGGGAACTTTTTCACAAGTCTGCACGGGGAAAATAGAGTGTTCTCTTCATCAAATTATAGCGAACTTTTGTGTATTAAACCTGAAGGAGTTCGGGTTTATGGTGAGTGATCGCTGAGGATTTAGCAAGTTGAGGATTCAACAAGAAGATACTGGAGCGTCGGTATTTGTGCCTTCGAGGAGTCGGAGGGCTTTCACTACGGCAGTTGGTGAATCGAGGATTCGAACAAGCGTCAACAAATTATAGAATAGAGGATTCTTTCTATAGAGAGTTTGAGTTTGTAACCAACAATTTTATTTAGTG
>JAVXUM010000021.1:8433276-8459682 GCA_035590655.1 Pouteria glomerata | reverse complement strand
GTAAGTCCCCCCCGCCCCCCCCCCCCCCAAAAAACCCCCCAAAAAAAAAAAAAACCAAAAAAAGGAAAGAAAAAACAATAATTATAGAAATCAAGGATTTCATAAAACACAACTTCAACCACAGACAACAAAATAAACCAGATCAGTGTTTTGAGAGAAGCTTCAAGCAACGAATTAACACACCCAATTTAATACAAGCTATCAAAAAAACCATATTAATCAAAGTTTACCACTTATATTAGCCATTTAAGGTGTTTCCAGAATACAGACCAAGAAAAAAATCCACACTTCCAAATAATCCACCAATTTGATCAAAAGGAGAACCAAAAAAAAAAAAAAGGGTAGACACTTCCATTTCCTATAGGGAGGGAACAATCACTACAATATGATATGGAATGGTAGAAATTAAAGCATAAAAAGGAAAAAATAAAGCAAGAAATAAAGTAAAAAGAAGAGCTTAGAGAAGGAAAACACAGGCATTATGTTAATCAATTATCTTCATAATTCTAGTCTCTACTAATCCAATACAATTAAAGTATTAAGGCTAACCAAATCCAATCATTATTCGAAGATAAATTGAATCCCTTAAAAAATCAAATTAAAGACAAACATCTCTCAATCAAATCCTATAAAACTTCTAATAAAATCCTATTCAAAACAAATCCTAAATCAAATCAAAGATAAGTGTCCTATAAAATCTCTAACTATTTAAAATAAATCCTCAAACCAAATATTCTCTAAAATAAAATAAAATAATATTTGAATTTGTATCATTATCCCCAGCTGAGTAAAACTCGACCCCAGGTGAGTTAAAACCACAAGCTATGCCTTCAATATTTAGGCCACGAACACAGTGGATGTTCAAGCTGCTCCTAGAGCTCGAGCACCTGCGTTTAGGGGAGGTAGGAACCTAGTATCCCCACCAATTCTCCCAAGATGGAACATCTCAATTCTGGTGAGATCTTTGTTTGAAATTCAGGAATACAACATAGGTAGGAACCTATTATTAATGTACATTAATTGTATTTGTGTACTTGTATTATGTTCATATCTCTGTACTTAATATAGGGAGATATATCTAACTTATAGGTAATTTGAACTTAATATAGGAAAATATATCTAACTTAGAGGTAATTTGAAGAGTCCTTTTTGTACATGTATAAATGTAATCACAGATGACCCAATTGCGTATGTTAAGTCTTTCAATAAATCATTCTTTTTCTGATGGTATCAGAGCCTAATTAGGGTTCTTATTCTCAGCATTCATTGCTGATTTTTACCTCTGTTTTGCTTTATTTTGAGCCCAAAACAAAACTGTCTCTATCTTTTCTTTTCTAACCTTCATTGCCATTGTTGTTCCTGGCCTTCATCGTCAAAAAAATTCCTCAATTTTACCTTAGAATCGAATCAATATGTCTGAAATTACATCTCTCAAAACTAATGGACAATATGAGGAGATCATAGTGTAGCAAACATTCGGAGATTTTCAAAATATGCAGAAAGCGTATAGGCTAAACGGAAAAAATTACTAAAGTGGTATCAATTCATCTAAACATACTTGAAAGGGAAAGGAAAACTGAGTCATCTTCTTGGGACAGGACCAAAGAAGGATGACCCAAAATTCAAAGCATGAGATGAAACAGACTCCATGATCATGTCATGGTTATGGAATTCCATGAACCCAAAAATCAGCGAAACCTTCATATTCTTGTCCACATCAAAGGAGATTTGGGAAGCCGTTTGATAAACATACTTCAAGGCTCGTGATGCAGCGCAAATCTTTGAGATTAAAATCAAAGTTAGTGGAACAAAACAGGACAATAAAACAGTGACTGAATGTGCAGACTTATTACAAAATTCGTGACAAGAACTTGATCATTATCAGTGCATTGAAACAAAATGCCCGGAAGATGTAGCCATCTTAAAGAACTTCATTGAGAAAGATCGATTTTCAATTTTTTGGTACGACTAAATACTGATTTTGATCAAGTCAAAGTCCAGATTCTTGGCAAAGAAGAATTGCCATCTCTGAATGAAGCCATCTCCTTGATTCGCGCTGAAGAAAGTCGCAAAGTGGTTATGCTTAAATCCCAAACCATTGAAGGATCAGCAACGGTAATTACTCCTAAACCACCATCTAAGGAGAGTAGAAATATTGAAGGATCAGCCACGGTAATTACTCCTAAACCACCATCTAAGGAGAGTAGAAAGTAAGATTTATCTAGCTCCTGAAGCCAAAGTAATAAAGATGCCTCCTAGTGTAATTACTATAAAAAATCACAACACACGAAAGAAACTCCTGGAAGTTGCATAGCAAACCACCTAGTAAGGAGTGGTATCAATGAAGAGGACCAAAATAGAATCAAAGCCACGACAATGCTACTATAAATCAGAACCAACCAAGTCAAGAAAAGCATCCAAGTTCGAAAGAGTTCAACAAAGAGGAGATAAACAAGTTAAGACAACTTTAAGAATCTTTAGAAAAAAACCCACTGGTGCATGTTCTCTTGCACTCTCAGGTAAGTTCTCTGTTTCTCAAGAATTAAATATCTCAAATAATGGTATTAAGGATTTATGGATTATCGACTCAGGAGCCACTGATCATATGACTCACTCTTCACCAAGTTTCAACACTTGCACTCCCAGTCCAAGTACTAGGAAACTAGCCATTGCAAATGGTTCTCTTTCTTCCGTAACTGGCCTAGAGGATATCCATCTCTCTCTCGCACCTCAAAAAAATGTGCTCCATGTTCCTAAATAATCCACTAATCTGATATCCATATAAAAACTCACTCGTGACATGAACTGTAATGTACTTTTTTATCCTTCCCACTGTCTATTTCAAGGCCAGGATTTAGGGAAGAGAATTGGACCTGCTAAGGAGAAAGAAGGTCTATACTATCTGCAGGAATCAGGCAAATCCAACATTGTCAGGAATAATTTTTCTATCATTTTTATCATTATCCAATAAAGACACCATTTGGCTTCATCATTTTAGATTAGGACATCCATCATTTGGGATCCAAAAAATTATGTCTCCCACTTTGTTTAAAAAAGCTGAGGAATGAACATTTTCGTTGTGAGGTTTGTGAATTTATAAAACATAAACAGATACCATTTCCAATTAGCAATGAAAAAAGTTCTATTCCATTTCATTTGATTCATAGTGATATATGGGGACCTCCACAGTTCCAAATGTGCATGGCTCGAGTTGGTTTGTTTTGCTTATTGATGATTTCACTAGGGTTTTTGGATCTTTCTTCTCAAATCTAAATCTAATGTTAACAGTATTCTTCCAAATTTTCATAACATGATTCAAAATAAGTTTGGGGTTAAAATAAAAAGATTTAGATCCAACAATGCTCGAGATTATTTCAATCAAATCCTATCTCCATACTTTCAAAAGGAAGACATTGTTCATGAATCTTTGTGTTAGTACCCCACAACTAAAGTTTTTGGATGCACTACATTTGTTCATATTCAGTCACAATAGGGAAAAATTAGATCCAAGAGCTGTTATGTGTCTTTGTGCGATATTCTTTAACTCAGATGGGGTATAAGTGTTACCATCCACTTGCCCGAAAAAGTTTTATTTCTGCTTGTTAATGTATGTAGTTAATGTATGTAGCATAATTAAATGTAATAGTTAACATAGGAAGTGTATCTTGTCATTTGGTGATCCTAAGGGACACTAAGGTAACATATAAAGTCAATTTTTTGTATATGAATTCACACACCAGAACTCAATCTAAATGTATATAGTTCTTCTCAATAATACTAGTTTGACATGGTATCAGAGCATTGTTAAGCTCGAGTATGAAGTAAAGAAGAACAGTGTTGTATCTATTCTTGGTCTGTGCATACGTTGCACTTGTCACAGCCGGAGCCAAAGGTTTCCATTTCTGTCGGACAATGGGCTGTCAACCTGTTGTCCTTTCAGTGTTTTATATAACCCAAAGTGGTCGATGGAGGGAGGCGACCACCGTTCGAGGAGCGCTGTCGCCGAAAAGTTCGCCACACACGTCCACACACCACTTGTCTCTCTGCGCATGGACTTCATGCGCCGCCGCTGAATACTCTATTCTCAGCGCGTGCGACTCCCATTGGACTTCTGGCCTTCTCTGTCTTCTGATTCTCTCTCCCCCAATTCGTCTACTAGTACTCTCAATTTTGAGTTAGGACAATCTCTCTCTTTTTTTTGTTCTTTCCCTCTTCTACCATTGTCTGTCTACTATTCACCCGCCACTGCTGGTACTTGATCGCTAATTCTATGGCTACTGAGGCATCTTTTGAGCATAAAATGATAGGTGATTCCACTCCTATGCCTCAACAACTAACTACCAGAAAATTAAATAGGACGAACTACATTCAATAGTCCAAAGCTATTAAGATTGCGTTAACGGGGTATGGAAAGCAGAAGCACTTGACTGAATCTGGACCTCTTGAAATTGATCCTACGCATGATGCTTGGGTCCAAGAAGACGCTCATCTCGTTAATCTATTGTGGTATTCCATGGAGACCAATGTAGTCGGCATGTGTACTCATCTTGACACAAGTAAAGATATATGGAAGTATATTCACATTCTCTTTTCTAGTGATCTCACCCGCATGCATGACTTATCGCTGGAATTTTTTCAACTTTAACAGTCTAGTAGATCAGTCACTGAATATTTTGCTTTTTTAAAGCGTGTCCATAAAGAGCTGAAATCCTTGCAATCACTGTCCACAGATATCAAGGACAAACAGAAACAAAGAAAACAAATGGTAGTACTTCGTTTTTTTGCCAGTTTAGATCCTAACCAGTCAGGGCTCAAATTTTCAATGGAGCTACTCTTCCCTCATTTGCAGAAACATATTCAAAGGTTATGAGGGCTGTCTTTTTAAGGACTCAACTACCACTCTAGATTCTGTCCGTTTAGCTATTTTATAGACTTCTGTTAACAACCAAGGACCTAAGCCCCCATCTCAATCTAGTGTACGTGGTCGTAGAGGACGTGATCGTGGTCGTGGTCATGGAGGTCGTAGTGGAGTCGTGAGGCTAGACCCAAATGCTCAAATTGTGGTCGTGTTGGGTAAGTTAGGGAGAATTGTTGGGATCTTCATGGGAAACTAGCTTATATGGCACATGTGGCTTCATCTGATGTTCCTACGTTTTCTTGCACAGGTGAATCATCAACTATGACTCTTTCAAGGGAAGAATAGACCAAATTTTTTCAGTATCAAATAGCTCAGCAAGCCACTCTTCCAATTGCTTCTTTAACCATGGAGGTAGCTCTACTACTTGTATGTCCACCTCCTCACATACGTGGGTTATTGATTCTGGTACTTCAGATCATATCTCTGGAATTTCTTCATTATTTTCTAATATTCAATGCTCTCCAATTCCCAATGTCACCACAGCAAATGGTTCATTTAATCCAGTAAAGGGTGTTGGTAGAATTTGTCCATCCCCTAAATTGCCTTTATCTTCAACTTTATATATTTCATCTTTATCTTTCAACCTTCTCTCCATGAGCAAACTCACCAGACAATTAAATTACTCAATGACATTCTTTCCTGATTATGTGATTATTCAGGATTTGAAGACAATGAAGAAGATTGAAGAGGGGCATGAAACTCAGGGACTCTATTATTTAGTTGGTTCTTCATCTATCACCTGTTCTGCAGCCGTCTCGTCTTTTGAAATTAATTATCGATTGGGTCATCCGTCTATTGACAGGTTGAAATTTATGGTTTCTAATTTGAGTCAGCTTTCATATTTAGATTGTGAGTCTTGTCAGTTAGGAAAGCATCATCGTACTTCCTTTAGTCCTCGAGTCAATAATAAGTGCTCAAGTCCTTTTCAGTTAGTTCATTCAGATGTATGGAGACCTAGTCGAGTTGGATCAAAGTTGGGTTTCAAGTATTTTGTTACGTTTATTGATGATTTTTATAGACTTACCTAGGTGTATTTAATAAAAGATCGTTTTGAGTTATTATCTATCTTTCAGTCTTTTTGTATTGAAATAAAAACTCAGTTTGATGTATCTATTAAAACTCTTCGAAGTGATAATGCCAAATAATACTTCTCTAAGCCTTTCATAGATTTTATGACATCATTTGGTATCTTTTATCAGTCATCTTGTCCTTACACTCCACAACAAAATAGAGTTGCCGAGAGAAAGCATTTACATTAGATTGAGACAGCTCGATGTTTAATGTTTCAAATGAAGGTTCCAAAACTTTTTTGGGGGGATGCAATACTCACAGCATGTTACCTAACTAATAGAATGCCTCCTCCTGTTTTGAAAGGTTGTTCCCCTTATTATGTTTTATTTTCCAAAACACTATTGTTTCCTCTTCCTTCACGAATCTTTGGTTATATTACATTTGTTCATCAGCTTAATGCTCCAAGCTCTTCCCCTTCTCCTCTCCAGTATTTAGATCCTAGTCCTGCACTAGTGCCTTGTGATCTTGATCTTCTGAATGCTCTTCGGAAAGGTAAACGCACTTCATATCATATCTCTAATTTTTTTTCCTATACAGACTTTTCTCCATCCTATTGTGCTTTGTTACCTCCTTATCCACTGTTTCTATTCCTAACTTTGTGTCTAAAGCACTATCTCATTTGGGATGGTGTCATGCAATGGAAGAAATAATGTCAGCTCTTCGAGCTAATGATACATGGGATTTGTTAACTCTTACCTCCCAGAAAGTCAACAGTTGGATGTCGATGGGTGTATAATGTCAATGTTTTTCCTGATGATTCTGTTGATCGATTGAAAACAAGACTGGTTGCCAAAGGATACACTCAAGTTCATGGTCTTGATTTTTCTAAGACTTCCTCTCATATGGCCAAGATCACATCCGTTCGTCTTCTTATCTCTCTTACAACACTTTTTGTTGGCCACTCTATCAACTTGACATTAAAAATGCCTTCCTCCACGGAGATCTTACCAAAGAGGTGTATATGGAGCAACCTCCTGGCTTTGTTGCTTAAGGAGAGTCCGGACTAGTGTGTAAATTGAAAAGTCACTGTATGGCCTAAAGCTATCTCCTCGTGCATGGTTTGGCAAGTTTAGTGTAGTGGTGATAGAATTTGGATTGGTACGGTGTGGTATTGACCATTCTATTTTCTATCGTCATTCCTATCAAGGAAAGATATGGTTGCTGGTTTATGTGAATGGTATTGTAATCATTGGTAATGACACACAAGGAATATGTGATCTGAAGATATTCCTTCAGACTAAGGCTTCGTTCGGGAACCTTTAGCTACTCCTAGCCAACTACCCAGCTTTTTTTTTGCCTTTTTCTACAATTACTAGACTTACTCTTTTACATTTTAAATTTCTTTTAAACTATAAAGGACAAAACAGTCAAATTAATAAAAAACTAAAAAACTAGCTTTTTTCCCTTCCCAAACGCAAAAAAAAAATTAACTTTTTTGTAACTAGCTAGTAGCCAGCTACCAAAAAGCTAACTTTTTTTCCTTCCCAAACCAAGCCTAAGTTCAACACCAAGGATCTGGGTGTACTAAAGTACTTCTTGGGGATTGAGCTTGTAAGATCACATGAGGGTATTATTTTTTCTCAGAGGAAATATGTTCTTGATCTCCTATTTGAAATTGGCATGTTAGGAGCCAAACCACTTGATACCCCAATGGATCCTAATACAAAGCTTCTGGCACAGAAAGAAAAATTATTAGACGATACGGGTCAACATTGCAGATTAGTTGGGAAGCTTAACTTTCTCATCGTTACCCTACCAGATATTTCATTTGCAACGAGTGTAGTGAGTCAGTTTCTTGAAACTCCTCGATCAAGTCATTGGGATGCGATTATTCATGTCCTGATATACCTAAAAGGTGCACTGGGATGTAATTTGTTGTAACGAAATAATGATCATACACTTGTTCAAGATTACACAGATGTAGACTGGACTGGTTCACCATCAGATAGACGATCAACTATTGGGTACTGTATCTTTGTTGGAGGAAACCTAGCGTCATGAAAAAGTAAGAAGCAGACTATGGTAGCAAAGTCAAGTGCCGAATTAGAATATAGGGCTATGGCACATGCTTCTTGTGAATTGGTTTGGATACGTCATACGTTGATAGAACTAGGGATTCACGAAACACAGCCAATGGATATATTTTGTGATAATCAATCTGTTGTTCACATTGCTTTTAACCTAGTATTTCATGAGTGAACCAAACACATCTAAGTGAATTGTCATTTTGTTCGCGAGAAGATATTACAAAATGTCATCAAACCAGTCATGTGAAGTCAGAGGATCAATTAGCTGATTTGTTTACTAAAGCCTTAAAAAGAGCTAGAGTGAGATACATTTGTAACAAGCTTTAGAACATATGATATTATATGCTTCAGCTTGAAGGAGAATGTTAATGTATGTAGTTAATGTATGTAGTTTAATTAAATGTAATAGTTAATATAGGAAGTATATCTAGGCACTTAGTGATCCTAAGGGACACTAAGGTAATATGTAAAGTCACTCTTTTGTATATAAATTCACCCACCAGAACTCAGTCTAAGTGTATACAATTCTTCTCAATAATATTAGTTTGACACTGCTGATGTTACATTTGAGGAACAAAAATCCTATTTCACTCGGCCTTATCTTCAGGGGGAGTCATTGTCACCTATGAAAGATAAGGAGGACTTCTTTCTGCTTGAACTACCTTTTACAATACATCAACCATCCCAACCTTTTGCTCCTAATTTATCTCCTCAATCTGAATCTCGTGTCAGATGAATCATCCCAAGCGACAGAGTCATCCCAAACAGAGCCAACTTCTTACCTATGACAAGCAATAAAGCACTCTGCGACATATTTAGATTTGCCCAAGTTTACTCTAAGCGCATAGACCTGGATACAGCTGCAGATCAAGTCCAAGAATCACAACCCACCACTCAAATTGAGGTAAGTACACTTCTAAGCAATATATCTCCTCAGTTGGCCAATGATTATCAGCTTCCAATAGCTATTAAGAAAGGCACAAGGGAGTGCACTAAACATCCTTTGTATCCTCTAGCGAAATTTGTGTCACTTGAAAGATTTTCACCATTACATAAAAACTTCCTGGTCAAACTAAATACAATTTATATTCTTAATACTATTTTTAAAGTATTATCTGATGAGAAATGAAAAAATGCTATAAGAGAAGAAATACAGGCACTTGATAAGAATAATACAAGGAGATTGCCGATCTACCGTCAGGGAAGAAAGCTGTGAAATGCAAATGGGTGTTCACGGCAAAGTATAGGTCAGATGGCTTATTAGAAAGATACAAAATCAGACTTGGGACAAAAAGGTACACACAGACTTATGGTGTTAACTATTAGGAGACATTTTATCCAGCAGCTAAGATGAACACAATCAGAATTTTACTATCACTAGCCGCCAACTTCAACTAGTATTTGGAGTAGTTTGATGTAAAAAATGCCTTTCTTCATGACAATTTAGAAGAAGATATATATATATATATATATGGAAATTCCTCCAAGATTGAAGCGAAATACAACAAACAACAAAGTTTATAGATTGAAGAAGGCATTATATGGTCTCAAGCAATCTCCTAGAGCCTCGTCTGGTAGATTTTCTAAAGTGATGCAAGCTATCAGATATAGATAAAGTAATAGAGACCATACACTTTTTATCAAGCACTCATATTCCGGGGGAGTAATAGCTCTCTTCGTTTATGTCATGACATAATTATGTCGGGGAACGATGAAAAGGAAAAAGAAGCCTTGAAAAAAATGTCTATCGAAGGAATTTGACATAAAAGAACTTGGTAGATTAAAGTATTTTTTGGGAATTAAAGTAGCTCATTCCAGTGAAGGAATTCTTATCTCACAGCAAAAGTATGTCACAGACTTCTTGAGAGAGATGGGAAAGTTGGCTTGCAAACCAGTATCCACACCAATTGACTCAAATCAAAAACTTAGAGCAGCAAATAAAGATTCAACTGTGGACAAAGAAAAATATCAAAGGCTGAGAGGGAAGCTCATATATCTGGTTCATACTAGGCTAGACATTGCATTTGTTGTAAGCACGATAAGCCATTTTATGCAAAATCCCAAAAAAATTCACTTGCAGGTAGTAAATAGGATACTACATTACCTAAAAGAGAATCCTGATAAAGGCATTCTATTTAAAAGAAATAGTGGACTTGCTCTTGAAGTTTATACTGATGCAGATTATGCTGGCTCACTTGTCAACAGAAGATCGACTTCTAGCTATTGCACTTTTCTTGGAGGCAATCTCGTAACATAGAGAAGTAAAAAGCAGGATGTAGTAGTAAGATCCAGGGCAGAGGCAGAATTCAGAACAATGGTTTTAGGAATATATGAACTACTATGGATCAAGCTAATCTTAGAGAATTTGAAGATCAAGTAGGAAGGACCTATGAGATTACTATGTGACAACAAGTCTGCTATTAACATAGCCTATAATCTTGTTCAACATGACAGAACGAAGCACATTGAAATAGATAGGAACTTTATAAAGAAAAAGCAGGATAGTGGACTAATTTATATCCTGTATGTTTCAACCAAAGGCCAACTTGTTGATGTATTTACTAAGGGTCTTGATGGTACAACTTTCCAAGGAATTATCTCCAAGTTGGGAACGAAAGATGCATATTCTCTAGCTTGAGGTAGAGTGTTAGAAAACCAGGAATACATTTATACATTTGAGTGTGTGCTATTGTTATTACACATTAATTATATTCATATACTTGTATTGTATTCATGTCTCTGTATTTAATATAGGGAGATGTATCTAACTTATAAGTAATTTGAAGAGTCCTTTTTTGTACATGCATAAATGTAATTACAGACAATCCAATTGGATATGTCAAGTCTTTCAATAATTATTCTGTTCCACAATCTTGCTAAGTCCGAAAAAAATGCCATCAAAACTTGATTAAACTATTGAATAGGCACGTTAATGGGGAGGATGGAATATTGCAAGTCTTAGGCATCGAATGAGACATTGTCCTAATAAGAACCTTGGTGATACAAGCTTTTTCAATGATTTTGATAATCTCTTTAGGGTACAAGCTTGCATCATCGCACCCAAATCAAAAACTTGTTCATCTCTTTAGGTGGAAAACCTCTTTGTTCCAATGATGCACGACACCTCATCAATCAACTTATCAAATTCATCTAAATCATCAAACTCAAAACACATTAAGGTCAAGTTTAGAAACCAACACTTCAGTTTGTCCTCATCCAACTCTTACACACGTTCTTCAATACATAAATCATGCTTGCCCACTACTTCAGACATGATTCCTTTAATAAAATCACTCATTGGTGGGACACTAAAGGGTGGAGAATATAATTTTGTTTTCGAGTTTGAAGAGAACACTTGGTTTGATGAATAATGATTTGAAGAATAATGTATGCCTCCACTCAATCCAATAGGGTTCCTAGTGAGCAACTTGTACTCTTGGACAAAAGAATAAGCATGGACAACAGTTGTGATGCCCTAGAAGAAAAGCTCTCTCTAAGATACTCATACAGGCCTTGACTAAACCAGGTCAAAGTTATAATTTCGTCTTCAATTATATAGCATCTCATGCTGAAATCATCACATTCAATGATATACTCACTTAAAAAAAATGATATACTCACTTAAAAAAAATGATATACTCAATTACCAAACAGTCGCATTGAGTAAGACAATTCCATTGGTCCAACTAATTAATCTTCCCAGGCCCATAATACATCCTAGCATTCATCTTTTCATAAAAGTTCGGTTTATAAGAACTGAATCAGGTTAATTGTTGATCACATGCATCAAACAAGCAAGGGTCTATGGTACTTGGTTGTAAGATTTAGCCAAAATCACAGGCGAGGTCTCTAGTTTAAGTCTAGGATGGCCCAGCTATGCCAGGGAAAAGAATAGAAGAAGCATCCAACTTCTTCATGCATACTCCACTTGGCTCAGGAGTTATAGCTCAGTTGGTAAAGCTCCGTTCTTGCTATTAAGTCCTTGTGATTACATATTAGATGTCTAATTGTCCAGGCAGTCTTTGTGAAATAACTTCTATGAGAAGAAAAAAGGTGTTAAGAGAGCCTCCTGGCCCAACCCTAGACACTCTAAGATCTTTTTTCAAACCTGCTCCCATTTCGAGCCAAGAGATAGATAAATAGACACTAGAATTGCTCGGAACAATCTCGTGTGCTTGACTGTCGTGGAAGCTGCCGAGGTGTCACCAAAGCTTCATCGACTGGTCATCGGAGCTTCACCGAAGGTTGATGGGGTCACTAGAAGGTCCAAGCATGATCGCCTAAGAGGATGAATTCGGTAAAAGGAGGCTAAGTACCACCAAGTGCACGTTTACATGCACACGAAAAAATTTTACGCGCGAAGACACCGGAGGCACGTGGTGATCAAGGGACCTTCGCGATTTGGTTGATGGAGGTCACAAACAAGTGATAAGGCTGATCATGATAATACTTGGCTCCATCAATGGCAGTAAGAAAACCTTTTAACCTTCGGCCGTAGTAATGTCTAGGAGTGTTTGCTGAGAATGGAGATGGAGGCTTTTGGATGCTTCATCAGGGCTTGCTGATGATCGACAAGGGTCCTAGTGTTGCTTTGGGTGGTCAATGAGGCCATCGGAGTGGGTTTGAAGTAAAAAGCCTGCTTGATTGGGATAGGGTTTGGAACATTGAACTCAGGGTGGATTTTAAACACTGATTAGGAATTCGTGTAGTGATTAAGGATTCTCAAAACTAGGTTTTGAATCGTTTTGCTCTGATACCAATTTTGATTGGAAACAGTAGAAATTAAAGGAAAAAAAAAATTAAGCAACAAAGAAGAAGAAGAGGAGGAGATTAAAAAGGAAAGCATAGGTGTTATGCCAATCAATTATCTTCATAATTCTAGTCTACTAATCCAATACAATTAAAGCCTTTACATAAGCTAACCAAATCTTATTGTTATTCTAAGATAAATCAAATCCCTTAAAAAATCGAATTAAAGATAAATGTCTTTTAATCAAATCCTAAAAAATCTCTCACAAAATGCTACTCAAAATAAATCCTAAATCAAATCCAAGGTAAGTATCCCACAAAATCTCCAATAGATCCTACTTAAAATAAATCCCCAAACAAAATCTTCCTCAAAATAAAATAAAATCTTTGATAAAATAAAATAATATTTGGATTTGCATCAAAATAAGACCTCAGGTTTATGTCCTGCTCAAAGTGGAAATAATCAGCACCAATTATATCTTACCTGTGCTAGACCAGAGCTGGGGTGCATATGAACAGTCTGGGGATGCTTGACTGTCCGATAAGATCCATTCTTCTGAAGCCTTGCAGAATTCGGGAAAAAGCCTGCAATTAATAAAGGGGAAAAATGAAAATTAACATGACGGCAATTTATCAAACGATAGTGCCACAAGACGCACTCCAACTTCAAATCATCACAAGCTAGGGGTTATGTTATAACCTGCTGTTATAGCCTTTTTTATTGCTTCTAGATCATTAGGGTTTGCTGCTATTTCAATTTCAACCCTCTCCAATAGCCCCTCCAATTGATCTCTTATGTCTCTTGCACGCTTCATACTCCTGACCTAATGAGTGCAAGCCACAAAAATAAATGACTAACTCGCAGACTTTTATCCACAAGCACCAGAAAAGAGCAAATGCTTAGGAAAAATGATAAGAATATGATATTCTCTACGCTGCACCGTTTGTTCTTAATGAGCTAAACAACGACAAAATATCTTCATTGAATCAGTGTTTGAAATTTAAACACCGTTCATTGAGGCCTAACATGGGATCAAATTGTCATCATCTATTACAATGGCATGTCCTTTATCTAAGGGTCCAATACATTATAGTTTAATCATGTCAGTTTTTCTTTTTTTTTTTTTGGTTGATAATTAAACTCTTCGACTCTTAATTAGTCAAAGGCATAAAGGGGATGCCCCCCATTTACAATAAAATCCCAATCTTTATTACATGAACTCTATTAAACATAGGGCGTACTCATGTCAGATACCTAACACTTAGACAAGGATTACTTGGATAAGAGTATGGAACATGTAACCCAATATAATTGGACACATATTTAAAAATTCAATTTTAACACAAAATTATACAAAAAAACTTATATTTTATCCATGAAATACTATAGTAGAATCTTGTTAACATCATATTACGAAAAATAATTATATTAAATATATAAATGTTTCTCGTGTCTCAGTATCTTTGAATAAGAAACCTAATAGGTCTTGACTCCTATAAATATCTATACCCAATATCCGTATTCTAGTAACATAGTTTCCAACATGGCCTATGATTTTAAATCTACAACCAAACCAAACCAAACCAAACTTTTTCCCACTAAGTGGAGTCAGCTATATAGATTTGACGACGCCAATCAAATCTATTAAGGGTCATATCATCCGTTAAATTCATATAGGCCATGTCATATTTAATAGTAACTTTCCAACTACATTTGGGTCTCCTTCTCCCTCTCCTACTCATGTCGATCTCTATACTTTCACACTTTTTAACAGATGTCTCTGTTGGACGCCTTTTAACATGACCGAACCACCTTAAGTCGATTTTCTCTCATTTTATTTTCAATCGGTGTTATTCCTACTTTGCCCCTAACCTCCTCGTTCCTAATCCTCTCTCTCCTAGTGATCCTGCACATCCATGTTAGCATTCTCATCTCCGCAACTGTCATCTTCTGAACATGATCATGCTTTATTGCCCAACACTCTGATCTATATAACGCTGGTTTTATTGCCACTTTATAATACTTTCCTTTAACCTTGAGGGGAGCTTTTCAATCACACAAGACACCTGAAGCACTCCTCCATTTAGTCTGCCCGGCTTGAATCCTGTGACTTATATCAGTATCAATCCTTCCATCCTGCTGAACAATAGATCCAAGATATTTAAAGTTTTCTTTTTCTACAATCTTTTGAGTGCCCAAACTTACTTCTATGCTACTCATTGTCCTATTTTGAAACTTACATTCCATATATTCCGTATTGCATTGACTTAATCTCAACCCTTTTGCCTCTAACGTTTCTCGCCACAATTCTAACTTAGCATTCACTTCTTCTCTCATCTTATCAATTAAGACAATGTCATCTGCAAATAACATACACCATAGCACCTCATCCTGCATATGTCTAGTAATCTCATCCATAACTATGTACTCGTTCCCTTAATGTTAGTAGCTTATCACCTTTCAAGTTCCACCATTTAGTCCTTAAGCATCTAAACAACTTTTTTCTTCTAGAACACCTTTGGAGTTGCACATCTATGATCAACAACCTATGTTGGAAAGTCAAGCTGTCCCCCGGTATAACCTTACAATCTTTTCAAGCTAGGCAGTCTCTTTTCCTAGTTAAGAAAAGTTAATATGTGTCCTTAAGGAGCCACTCTTATAAATCACCAAATGTTCCTCTCTCTTCTTAAAAAAGATGTTAGTCACCATGAGATCATAAGCCACTACAAACTCCAAAATATCTTCCCTTCTTCATTTCTATTACCGTATCCATATCCCCCATGTACTCCTATACATCCATCTATATCGCGACCTACATGACCGTTCAAGTCTCCTCGTATTAAGACTCTCTCTCCTTAGGGTATCTCTAGTAATACTACTTCTAAGTCTTTCCAAAATTTCTCCTTATGTCCATCTCCTAAACTCACCTAGGGCGCGTAAGCACTAATTATGTTCACTATCTCTCCTTAGGGTATCTCTAGTAATACTACTTCTAAGTCTTCCCAAAATTTCTCATTATGTCCATCTCCTAAACCCACCTAGGGGGCGTAAGTACTAATTATGTTCACTATCTCTTCTCCTAACACTAACTTAATTGCAATAATTCTATCTCCCCATCACTTTACATATGTCTTCCTTTAGGTCCTTGCTTACCACTATGCCGACCCGCCAACCCCATTCCTCGATCTATTCAGTCCCGTATACCATAACTTATACCTAGTCCTCTCAATCTCTTTAGCGTTCTGTCTCATCCACTTGTCTCTTGCAAGCAAGCAATTGCGATTCCTCTCGTTTCCATTGTATCCACCACTTCTATAAGTTTTCCAGTTAGGTTCCCAATTTTTCAAGTACCTAATCTCAACTTTCTATTTTGGACTAGTTTCCTTACCCCCCTCACTCATCCAATAAAGTGCGAGGACCCTTACCTATTTAACATTACACCCGGGCACCAATACAGCGGTCCTTACTTATTTATCGTTATACTCGGTTATTTGAGACCTATGATTTTAAATCTAAGGACAAAAAAAAAAAAAAAAAAAATTGTTCAACTCTGGGTCTCTACACTTGGATAACCAACTATACAAAATAGAGAAGAAAAATACATATGATCATGTACAATCTTCTATCCTTTTCCTCCCAATAATCCATCCTAAGAAAAAACGAATTATTCTCCACACCTTATATTTCTGAACACTAGCTCCCACCATGACCATTTAACATTAGGGCTTTGTTGAGTTGAGTAGATACCCACCATGACTTATTGTGGGAGTACCCAAACTATTCTAAACTGGGACAAAGCTAGCTCCCAAAATTCTTTCACCTAATCACAATGCATAGAAAGATGGTTTATAGGCACCCCATCCCAACTACAAAGATAACGCCAATTCACAATGATATGCCTTGTAACTATAAGATTTTTAGTTTTTGACTATTTGCATGAACCAAGTACCATACAAAAAAAAAAAAAAAAAAACTTTAGGCAGCACTCCGCAGGACCAAATATTCTTCCAAGGAAATTTTGCCAACTC
The DNA here is from genome assembly GCA_035590655.1 of Pouteria glomerata. Lineage (NCBI taxonomy): Eukaryota > Viridiplantae > Streptophyta > Magnoliopsida > Ericales > Sapotaceae > Pouteria > Pouteria glomerata. The sequence goes on along the minus strand of JAVXUM010000021.1, from coordinate 8,442,888 downwards.
ACTTCCTTTCATTGCAAAACAGAATGGTTTCAAATCAAATGCCCCTGGCTGAGACCACTTCCATCTAATCCCGGCCTCCTCCTCAACATTTTGAAAGTATAGAAGTTCCAAGAGATACAAATAAATCTAAACCTCCCAGTCCTGCAGATTCCTACGAAGATCCACACTCGAAGTTGCATGGTTACCCTGTAGAATCTACTCCTCTCTTCCTACACCTCCTTGTCCACTGTCAAATTATATAGCACTGGAAATAACTCTTTCAAACTTCTACCCTCAACCCATGCATCTTTCCAAAATTTGATACAATTACTATGCCCCACCATGAAGGAAGTGAATCTACTAAACTCATCCATCAGCCTCCTAATACATTTCCATAGAGTGGTATATGCTGCCACAACCTCCTTTGTTGCCCAATCACCCCATTTGCTGCCGTATTTAGTCATCAGTAGTCACCTCCAAAAACTTTCCTTCTCATACTCACATCTCCATAACCATTTTTTCCCAACAATGCATCTTTGAGTTTTACAAGACGTTGAAACCCACACCTCCCCCTTAATGGGACAACAAATGGAGTTCCACTCTACTGTATGATATTTTAATTACTCCCCAGTACCACACCATAAGCAATCCCCTTGCCTCTTCTCAAGCTTTTTAGCTATTACCACCAGTATCTTAAACAATGACATAAAACAAGTTAGAATGCTTGTCAATGTACTCTTAATAAGCATAAGTCCTCTGCCCTTTGAAAGACAAAACTTTTTCCATCCAGCTGATCTTATTTGAAACTTCTCAATAACTCCATCCCAAATCTTTTTTTGCCTTGTAAGTAGCTGCCAAAGGAAGTCCTAGTACATCAAGGGTCATGACCCTACCTTGCACCCCGTGATTGTGGACAACTCCTCCATCACAACAAAGTAATTTATAATTTCACTTCAATATAATCCTCAAACATTAACTAGAAAAATTGAATAACTTAGAACCAGCAGGGCCATTAGCAAGCATAGGTCCTACCAATCCCATCGCTGGGAGGGGTAGACCAGTAGTTTGGGACAACCCAAATCTTTAATGACAACAAAGTGGCATCCCTCATAATTCACTGCATTGATATAACTGAAAGCCCAAGCTTTTAAATTACACCAAGAAATAGCCACGTAATTACAATTAGTCAATACAAGAAGTTAATTAATTATGAAGAACCCCCAGCAACAGATCATCTCAATTATTGACATGTATAATGAAGCATGGCCGCTCTGTGTGCTTCCATCTCTTCGGATTACGAGGGGATTCCTCTTTTTTTTTTTATCAAGCACAACAGGAGAGAATCTTGCATTTAGTTTAAGCTCTTATTTTAAGATTTTCTCCTTGATTTTTTTTTTTTTTTAACTAAGAATGAAGAAAAAAAAAAAAGGAAACACTATTTGGGGAATATTTGTATTCTATGAATTGTCATAAATTGTATGAAGACTAAGCATATTTTTATATAGTTAAATAGGCCAATAATACATGGAAATAACAAAAAATAAATAAATATTCAGAATATTAAACATAATACCTAGAATGGAAACAATATTCCTAGTCATCATATTCTAACAATCTCAAGAAATAATATCAATTAGATATTCTTTCCATAATAATCACATCCCATCAAACTCAATGTAGTAAAATAGATACAAACTTGAATTTCAACTAGAACAAATGAAAACAAGCGACTCTGAAATAGTAGCAAAAAAAGCAACAAAACAGCTGCGAGAATGGCTACAAAACAGAGGTGAGAACAATTGCGAGACAGCTCAAGAACAGCAGCACCTCAACAACAAGAATGGATGTGACACTGATGAATAACGGTTGTAAAACAACAGCAAGAGAGCTACAAGAAAGCGAAAAGAATGGCTAAAAAATATCAATAAATAGCTGCAAGAATGATTGCAAAATAGCAGAGAAAATGCCTACAAGACAGTGGTGATATCGATTATGACATAGCAACAAGAACAACAGCCAAATTACCATGAGACGATAGTAAGAAGAATAGTAAAACTTATCAAAACAATAGAGAGAATGACTATGAAATTGTAACCAAGCAGCTGAAAAAAATTGTCGAGACAGGAGAGAAGATAGATATCGAGGGAATAAGGTACACAAACAACGGTCCAATGGCCGGCAATAGGGGTTGCCCGCTGGTAAGGCAGAATTCAAGAGCAGAGGCTAGGCGCTAGATTGCTTAGAACAAATACTAGCATGTCAAAAGAGAAAAATAGAAGCAGAACCAGCTATACTGAGAAACACAAACACACCTGGATGTAATTCTCATAGCACCACTGCGTCGAGTAGTTGGTTTCTTTCCATGAACTGTAGACCTGAAATAATATAACAATAAACTGTAAGCCAAACAAATTCTTCCAGCAAAAGAGGTCAAATACCTCAAGGATGTCTTCACTTACTTCACAAAGGCTAAGTGTGTGCAGTGGCATCATACCATTATTCAATTACTGGCAAAATGCAACGTTAAATTTGCATTTGTATTTAAGAATTTGAAATCAAGGGATTTGGTGCTAATTATTTAAGGAGAATTACTCAAACATAGCTTTGTTAGTTAAGATAGGGATTTCATCACCGATTTGAATAGTTTAACATGATAATTTTATGACACAATTGATATCACCACAAAAAGTAGTTATTTGATATCCTTCATAACAGTGGCTCCATCATTTTAGGAAGCAGTGGTACTAGTAGTCATAAGTAATAATTAGAACTTCCATGTGCTATTACTTAACTCTATCACTTACATTTTAATACAGCTTAATATCAAATCCATTGATTTGAAATCCCTAATTATCCAAATAGACTGAAGATCAATAACGACAAGATTCTAATGGTATCTTTTATTTCCCCGTCCCAAAAATTCATTGTTAAGGCAGTTGCATAAATACAAAAGATATCTACAAGAGAAGAATGTCATAGGAATTCTGATTTGGATCACCAAGATCAATAACCACACCCACCATGTCCCTACTATGTCAGTGAAGAGTGAAGACACTAGCCAGAAAAGATTGGAATACCATCCCTAAGCTTGTGAGTAGGAAACAAACCTTAAGCAGTGCAATATGATCTCCAACATTCCCAGTGTGAAAATTCATTCGTGCATTGTCAGCATGGACCTGTTTATCCTTCGGGCGGTAAAATATTGAATTTCCAACAGAAAGCATAGAAGCAATTGATATGATTTCATCTGAGCATTTGTATTTGTCTGATGCAACAATCATTTTAGATAACATGGGATCAAGAGGGAACTCAGCCATTCTCCTACCAACTTTCGTCAACTCACCTAATTTGTTTAATGCTCCCAAAGCAAAAAGCATTTCCAGGGCTTTAAGTAATGCTTCAGCAGGTGGAGGATCCATAAAATCAAAATTTAACAGGTCATGAATGCCAAGGCTCTTGAGTGAAAGAACCACATTTGCAAGGTTGGTCCGCTGTATCTCTGGGACAGTATTGTCATCCAAATCATTGTAATAGTTGTAAGCAGTATACAGCCGAAAGCATTTTCCAGGCCCTGTTCGTCCAGATCGACCAGCACGTTGATTTGCTGATGCTTTGGAGATGGGAGCAACTAGTAATGATTCCATCCCTGTCCGGGGATTATAAGATTTCATCTTGCAAAAACCTGGATCAATGACATACTTGATCCCATCAATTGTTAATGATGTTTCTGCTATGTTTGTGGCCAAGACGACCTTCCGTGCCCCTTCAGGTGTGGGTTCAAATATTTTTGCCTGTAGTTCTGTTGGGAGGTTAGCATAGATTGGGCATATAATAAGCTCCGGAATTTTAGTTCCAAGACCCCGTGTTCTATGCTTCAGTATCTCCTCTGCCGTTTCAATTTCCTCCTGCCCGGTGAGGAAGACCAATATATCACCATCACCAGGTTGTTGAGTTGCATGGATCTGAAGAGCAGTCACAATGGCTGCATCCAAGTAATCAGCCTCCGGTGCTTTTGTGTAGTGTATCTCCACAGGAAACCGCCTGCCAGGGATTTTAAAAATTGGGGCAGAATCAAAATAATCACTGAACTTTTCTGCATCAAGAGTTGCGCTAGATATAAGCAACTTGAGATCAGGACGAAAACGGGTTATATCCTACAACAAAAAAACAAAATGCACACTTGAGTCAGACAATAAAAAAAAAAAAAAAAAGGACGAGGACTTGCATAAGCTTAAAAATGACAAAAGGCATACATCAATTCCCTTACACCGGCTTCTCATACATGCAACAATGGATAGTGAGGTTGCCTATTACAAGGTGCTAAGTGAAACTAAAACCACCAGATAGTCATTTCTGCAAGTACTGATTCTAGTATAGTTTCACGGGAGATAGAATCAAACGATCAGGTAGACAAGATTCACAAGGGATCATTGTCGTTATCCAAACTTCAGGTCTCACCGCAACTTATGATACTGAATTCATTAGTTTACCATGCAATTACTCTAGATTTCAACAGAAAACCGTTCCGAAAAATCTATGGCAAGGGTATGTACTTACCTTAACTAAACCAAACAAAATATCTGTTGAAAGAGTTCTTTCATGGGCTTCATCCACCATCACCACGCTGAAAGATTATGCAGAATATTGAGCATCAGTTGCAAGATATGGACTACACAGTCAGCCGATACAAATAATAGCTTACCTATAACTAGCAAGATCAGGTTCACCAAGGAATTCCCGCAACAACATACCATCAGTCATATATTTCAGAACCGTTTTCTCGGAAGTACAATCTTCAAAACGGATTGAGTAACCAACCTGAAAGCGTACGCTACAAGTATTACAACTATCTTCCAAAGAAAAGTCTAATTGTTACAATTTAGATTAACAAAGCATATCTAATACAAAACTATAACAAAATAAAGCAAATGATCAAACAATTTATGAAAATAAATTGAAACTTCTCGCTTTCAGACTAGAAAGAGGTTGATCCACCACCTACAAAATCTTATTACAGGAACTTATTAGATGGTGGATTATTACTACTGCATAATGATAAAAACAAAGAATACTGGCAGCAACCAAGGTTGAGTACAAATACAGATTTCTATTTGTTGTAAAATCCAATGCTTTCTTATTTGTAAATCAGAAATTCTGTTTTTTTTCCCCCTTATAGCCAATAGCTTAAAAGTTAATTGATTATCAAGTAAGTCACAAAAAAAAGTTTTATAGTAAACAAAGCCAACCTCGTGGCCAAGTTTAACACCCATTTCTTGAGAAACTCGAGCAGCAACACTCATAGCAGCAACTCGCCGGGGCTGGGTACATCCAATCTGCAAAAATGAAAAATAGATGTGGTCACCAACAGATATTTTCAAGATTAGCAGACAGAGATGCGCCTGGACAATAGCAATTCCAAACAGAGGAAAGAAACTTTTTTCATGAGAAAACTAGTACCCTATGATACACACAACACCAATACTATTTCAACAATACTAGCTTCTTATTTGCAATCCATAACCACCAGTATGGTCCCTTAATATTTTGAGACAGAGCATTTAAATTATCAATGGGCCTACTAGGTAATGCTACACTCGTGCCAACCATAAATATAATGCAGGTGCAACCCATTGAACTATTATAATGCGCCTTAAGGATACTTAATATTAATCAATAAGACCAGATAGAACCCTTTTCCAATTGCTGAATAGCACCAAGGACTTACAGAACTTTTCCAGCAATCAAATTAGTGCAAACAACAAAGACAGGCTCATCAAAGGCCAATTAGTCAACACAACTTTGCAGAGTGAGGCAACAGGCTGCGTGCTTAGGGGAACATGTGGAGGATTCCAACAACAGCACTCCTTCGATGGAGGTTACCTGAAGGAGGTAAGACACCTGGTGCACTTCATTTGCTGGAACAATGCTCAATCAGAGAATGAGTATTAATTTTCTCCTTCATGGGGTAATAGAAGTATGAACTAGAACTTTTGAAAGACTTTTGAATTGGAATGTTATCTCCTTCGAGCAACCTCAATTGCTCGTAGAATTGGGAAACCATCATGGTTCAAGGCCGCAGCTGTCTTATCGCCTTGAGAATTTTTTTATGCAGTCACAGCATCCAGGCATGGTACTGGGCGATACACAACTTTTCGCATTTTTTAGCTTAAAAATATTCAAAAAAATTATTTAAACTTTTTAAATAATAAAATTTATGTATTACGTAACCAATTATATAGCAACTATTTTATTAAATTTTTAATAAACTACTTATAAAATGCAAATGAACTGAATAATTTTATTCAATAATTAACATTCTATTTAATTTTATTCATAATATATTAATTACAATAATTAATATTTAATTTTATTTTATTCAAAATATATTAGTTACGATAATTAATAATTCATATTTTATTACTATAAATTCAAACAAAAAAGTTCCACCAACTAAAAATATGATTCAAAAATACTAAAAAACTATTTAATAAAGAATGTTATAAATTTATATTTTAATAATTTATTTTATCCAAAAATATTATAAAATTATTAAATAATAGCTAAGTGTATTTAACAACAAAAATATATTATTCACTAAACTCCTTATTTATAATTAGTTTTTTTTTTAAATTTAAATACCAAAAAAAGAATCACAAAGCCTTTTGCAAAGAAAAAAAAAAAGAAATAATACATATAATACTTTTCGAAACGAGGGTCTTGGTCACAGTAACCCTAATAGAGAGAAACGTCGTCACTAGTCAATGGTCCGACTTGCGACAACTTACAAGGGAGGCGCACTTGGCAATGATCTAATGGCGATGAGGCCACAACGGCAAGAAGGTTGAGTCGACAATGACCTGCGACCTATGAAGTTGAGTCGGTGATGACTATTGAGTGGCAAGGCTGCGAAGGCTAGGTATCTCATTCTCAGGTCTAACTTCCTCCTTTTCATCTCATCACTATATCGTCGAGACAACCAATATCTCACCACAATTTGTCAATGTATTAGGTGATTAATCACATAAAATGACAAATTAAACATGCTAAGAGTGATTAATCATGCACAACAAAATATTAAAATGATTTAATTAACCTTAAATATTACTTTTCCCCCATTTCAGGCTTATGCAAGGATTTGGATGCATAAGGAGTGATTAGTAGTCAAAATGGAGGCTACAAGAGCAGAAGGGAAGAAGACCGTTCGAACCCCTGTCCAGACAGCCCATCGTCCGAACCCTTGTCCGAATGGTTCTCCATTTGCACCCATGATGTAAAGTCTAAAGATTAACTTATAAATTTGTTTACTAAAGTTCTAGAGGCACACAAGTTCAATATAATTGTAAGTTGTAACAAGCTTGGAATATAAGATATGTATGCTCCAGCTTAAGCAGGAGTGTTAGCATAAAATATAGAGTATCTATAAGATTGTGATATATTTTATATATGTTAGTGTTGGATTGTGATTGATATGCAATATTTAATTCTTATTTGTATAGGCTATTGGGATTATAAATAGAGACATACAATCACCCATTAGGAGTGTCCAATTTTTCAATTTTCTGTACTCTTACAACCTTTAACTACCCACATTTTCTTGAAAGCAACTGTTAACGACTAATGCTAATTCAGAGAAAAGGAGGAGGGCAGAGAGGGGTAAAGGAGGAAAAAAATTAAAGGGGAAGGACCATGAGGTGGTGGAGGAAAAGAGTAGAAGAGGAGAATATTAAAGCCAGAGAAAGAATAAGAGGATGCAAAGAAGAAACCATACACCATGTTTGCCACCACCCTCCTAGTTTGCCAGAAATTGGCACAAATACCATGTACAGTTTATTTTAGGGTTCCCCTTGTCCCTATTTATAATAAACACAAAAGATATTTCAATTGTACCTACTCTATATATTCCCTAAGTCTCTCTCTCAACAGAATATTTCTACCATAGTAACCGATACACCTAACATAATACCAATATTGTGCCTGTCAAAAAAAAACATAATACCTATATTTTCCTAAGAATTTCATCAATATAACAGTACAGCACTTAGCTTGACAAAGAAGCAAAAGATAGGTATTACAGTTTAGATTAACTACTTAAATTTCACAGAATATATATATATTTAACTTACATTTAACATTCAAAAAAATAACCTTGCACAACTTCATAAAAGTGAAAAATAACTCGCCAGTTAGCAACAGGAAATCTAATGTCAGTCATTTTCTTTTTTTTTTTTTTTGGGAGAGTGAGTTGTTCAATCATTTCTATCAAGAGAGAACCATTAAGGAAGGAGGAGGAAGCTCCTACCTTTCCCCGTTTTGTGTACCCAGCCTCGTGAAGATATTGAGGAATCTGAGTAGTTTTTCCAGAGCCTGTCTCTCCGACAATAACAAGAACCTATAAAAGCAATTAGTAGGAAATAATTTGTTAAAATACAGCATTCCAACCCCATTTTTGGTGTCTTTTTCTAATATAATTTATTTACTTGTCAAAAAAAAAAAATGAATCCACAATGTAAAATGCAAAAGGGAAGAATATTTTCATTAAAAGGAATTATGGATAAAACTACAAAATACAGCCTTCCAACCAGATTTTTTGTGTCTTTCTCTGATATAATTTATTTACTTGTCAAAAAAGAATGAACCTGTAATGCAAATGCAAATGGAAGAATATTTTCATTAAAAGGAAGTATGAATAAAAAAAGGGTAAATTACATCTAGACCCCCTAAACATTTGCGTAATTACATATAGACCCCCTCAACATTTAAAATTTACAAAAACCTCCCTTATTTTGAAAAGTTAGTAACATCCTGCCCCTTCTGTTAATTTGAAGCTTAACTCCGTTAAAATTTTATTACAAAGACAATTGTACCCCTTTTTGTTTAGAGTCCCAAATTCAAAGAGAGAATCCATCTCCAGCTTGCCCAAGTTCGAATTTAGGAATCACAATGTTGCACGAACTGTTACTGGCACTGTTAGGGTACACAAGGACCTCATAATCGGCGAAATTTCTTGCCATTAGCTAGGGTTTTAAGGTGTGTTGGTTGATTTCCGAGAAAGTTGTTGAGACTGGAAAGAAAAATGAAAAAATGAAAAAATTTAATTTTTTGATTTTTGCAAGTCTGCACTCAAATTAAAAAAAAAAAAAAAGAAAATAAAAACTCTCTGGGTTTTCGGAATCCTCCATTTTCCGTCGGCGAAGAGATGGAAGAGAAGACATTGGCGGCGAAGAAGTAATAATCGGGTCGTATATCAGCCATCTTGGAGCTTATCGTCGGAACTCTGACAACCCTCTTCAGCCGAAGCTTTTTGATTCCATAAAACGAAAGTTAAAAATCAAACACAGATAGAGATATGTGTATATATTTATATAAAATATTATAAGTGAGAATTAGGCAAGGGACAAAAGGAGTACAAACCTCCTCTTTGAACTAGTTTGGGTTTCAGAGCCGGGTCTGGGTGATGGAAGCCTGACTTCTGGCTGGCTAAACCAATAGTGCAAACAATGTCTGCAAGTTAAAGTTTATTCATAAAAATTCTTCATTATTCCTTACATGGGACTGTTCTGCCTTATATATACTTGGCAGAAGGTGTTCACCCATACATGCCCTAAACTACTACTCATAAGGGCTACTGCTTAT
>JAVXUM010000021.1:8418793-8433176 GCA_035590655.1 Pouteria glomerata | reverse complement strand
ATAGGAAACTACTTCGCTTAGGAAACTATACAGCTCTAACTCTCGCACATCCTGCGTCCAACCTGTGCAGCTTACTGGAATTTTGCGTAGCTAATATCATCAATGGGCGCACCCGCTGGCTCCCTGTGGGCTGCCTGCGCCTGAGCTCGCACCCGCGCTCTCCCCGCGCGCTGCCTGGTTGGTACACTAGAATTTTTTCGCGTGAACTGTTTGTATCCCACTTTAACTGAAATTCTTTTTTGACTTAAATTAGGTAACTTCCAAGTTTTTGAATAAATCTTATTCTGATTTCTTCCCAATTAATTTTCATCCTTTAGAAACATCAATGGATTTAGAATTCTTATTGAACTTGAAAACTTGACCATTTTAGCAACTCTTTCTTCAAATCCAGAAATATTTGAATCTGCCATATTTAATTTAAGATTTTGTATGGAGTTGCCACTAAAAATTTTACAATTTGTAAATTGCATTTTCAAGATATATATTTCTATTTTTTATGATTTATTAATTACATTCTATATGCCAAAAAAATAATACAAATTACATTTTATTTTAATTTTTTGAATTTCAAATGCCTCAAAAAGTGTATCGAAACGTTGGTTTTCAAATAAGAGAAGTACAACTGCATTAGATGATCTACATCTCCAGATGAGATGCCGAAGAGCACATTGAACTGCTCATATGACTGAAAGCCCTAACAGAACAATGAGTTTACCAATCAACCCAAACCATGGGTACTAGCATAATTATAGTAGAATTTTGGGCCAATCAAAGATCCCAAACAGCCCCTTTTTGTTTGGTCAGCGGGTCATTAGTTGCTAGATACTTAAAAATTTGTGGTGGACACCCTAGTTGCTGCTTTTTGTGGACCAACCTATTACATACTCGGATTTTGCATTAGGCTATAGGTTGACCGCGTCACCGTTTAAATAGAATTAGTTGATCACTATTTGAAATTTTAATTTTCTTTTTTTTTTTTTTTTTTTTTTTTTTGTGACCCGAAATCACCACTCAAATCGAAGCTGGACAGATAAATTAAGGTACTTGAACCCACACACAAGACCCAAGCACCAGACAAAAGAAATTTTGAATTTGACCTCTCCTTACAGTGCATTATGTCGTAATTTTTGCAGTACCTCTGTTTGCTATCAACTTTTAAGGGCATGGTTAACAAAGCTTTCAATTTTTAATTTTTTTGTATTAGTATTCAATTTTTATGTTTAATTTTTAATTTTTATTTTTATATTAGATAAACAAAAACAAAAATTTGAAAACATGTTTGATAATAGGATAAATTACATCTAGACCCCCTAAACATTTGTGTAATTACATATAGACCCCCTCAACATTTAAAATTTATAAAGACCTCCCTTATTTTGAAAAGTTAGTAATATCCTGCCCCTTCCGTTAATTTGAAGCTTAATTCCGTTAAAATTTTATTACAAAGACAATTGTACCCCTATTTGTTTGGAGTCCCAAATTTAAAGAGAGAATCCATCTCCAACTTGCCTAAGTTCGAATTTAGGAACCACAATGTTGCACGAACTATTACTGGCACTGTTAGGGTACACAGGAGGCCTCATAATCAGCGAAATTTCTTGCCATTAGCTAGGGTTTTAAGGTGTGTTGGTTGATTTTCGAGAAAGTTACTGAGACTGGAAAGAAAAATGGAAGAATAAAAAATTTAATTCTTTGATTTTTGCAAGTCTGCACTCAAATTAAAAAGAAAAAAGAAAATAAAAACTCTCTGGGTTTTTGGAATCCTACATTTTCCATCGGCAAAGAGATGGAAGAGAAGACACTGGCGGCGAAGAAGTAATAATCAGGTCGTATGTCAGCCATCTTAGAGCTTATCGCCGGAACTCTGACAACCCTCTTCAACTGAAGCTTTCTGATTCCATAAAACGAAAGTGAAAAATCAAACACAGATAGATATGTGTGTATATATTTATATAAAATATTATAAGTGAGAATTAGGCAAGGGACAAAAGGAGTACAAACCTTCTCTTTGAACTAGTTTGGGTTTCAGAGCCAGGTCTGGGTCCTGCTGATCTGGAGTTCAAGCAGAAGCTCTGGTCCGTATATAATTCCCAAACAGGTACCCCTTTTTGTTAATTCGTAAATTTCCACTTTGTGTTTCGCTTCAGAGAAAGTAATGGAAGAAAAAGGAAATTTTTTTTACGGTCTTATGCGCCATGGTGTAGTGTATATATATATATATTAGAATAAATTGTCGAACCAGTGAACTTTCGGAGAAGAAGCATCCGCGTGAAGATTGCAGAAATTGCTTCTTCCTTCAATAATGTGGAGAAAATGATGCTGTTGAGCCTTGCCAATGAGAGTTTCTAGAGCGATCATTCAAAACAAGAATAGTGGGACACAGCTTGAAGAAATCTGTGTATCTGGATCCCTTTGCTTATATATATATACATATATATATAAATTTTAAATAGTTACATGAAAGGGCAACTTTGATATATTTGAAAAAAATTTTACCTGATGTCATCATTTTAACTGAAATTTTAATGGCATGCTAACAGAAGGGGTAACGTGTTACTAACTTTTCAAAATAAGGGAGGTCTTTGTAAATTTTAAATGTTGAGGGAGTCTATATGTAATTATGCAAATGTTTAGGGGGTCTAGATGTAATTTACCCATAAAAAAATACTTAGGAACATAAAAAGAAAATGGAAGGCTTAAGCAAGGAAATATTAAAAACCTGATGATCATCAACAGCTTGGATCAACTCATCACGATATCGATAGATGGGCAAGGATTTTCTGTCCTCCTGAAGAAGCAAAAAACAAGAGACAGATAAGGGCTGCAGTTTATTTTATAAATAGTTTAAAAAAATATACTCGTAGTTAACCACTGCTTTTGGTATCTTTGTTTTACAGAAAGGACTGGGAAATAATCCAGGAAAAATCGTGATCTCCAGTTATTATTATGTTTCAGAAAAAGTACAATAGTAAAGTTATCAAACTCGCTCTTCAAAACCATTCTTACATCCCATTTCTTGAGAAGACATTTTATGTCTTCTGTTATTATTGCTGCACATCTTGCTTTGATAGAAATGACAAAGCTGATTAAAGAAGCAGCCTATACGTTTCTATTGATTGAGACTCTCGGTCTTCTTCTGCTTCCTTGCTAGTAGCCGGGGAATCCATCTCTTCAGGCTAGGTGGGGTCCACCGTTATGGCTCCCATCTTGAGAAGAGATCATGATTGCGACTGACCTTGATGGACAGTCAAATTTTTGGCAGATCATAGTTGAAATTATATGCTAAAGTTCAATGCTTTTGGTATGATTAGTATAAATCTATTGAGGGCCTAAACTTAGACCTACCAATCTCTGATTGCAAGATTTCTGAATTACAATTGCAATAATTGCTCCCTTCTGTTTCTGAGTTTTGTAGATTATGGTGCAACTAAAATTAGATTATCATTCATACATAATTAAATACAAATTTAGTTCAATTTACTTATTGTCACTTCAAATCTTATATATCTCAGGCTACTGTTTACACCAAAAATTTCAATTCTGTCCCAAAATTATGTATAAAAGAGGAAATAATGTCATCATTATTCTACAACTTTGCCAACTCTTCAATTCAAGGCAGCCTTTACAAAAGCCAGTGGTACTTTAGTGGGGATGTTCTGTCTTCGAAGTTTTTGACAGTCCACTTATTCTCTTCTTTATTTTCCATATTTCTTGACAAAGTTCTCTCTTTGGTTGTCACACCTCCACTTGTAACATTCTTACTGGCTTAGGAGCATATGCTTTTAGCTTCTCACACGTCAATGGTTTCCCATTCAACCAATATGTTAACCGTGCATCATAAACCTCCCCAGAGGTCTCGTATACCTAAATATGTGGGCATGTCTGTACTTTTGAGATTAAAAAAAGGAAGGAAGAAAGAAAGAAATAAGAAAATTAAATCTCTTCCAGGAATTAGATGTGAAGAAATGCATACCTGAAGTTTCTCAACTGCTGATTTTGCCATAGATTCCTCCAATGACTCGGTGGCCAACTCATCTTCAAACTACATGTAGGAGAGAATAGCCTTAGAAGAGACATTATGCTGAGAAATTGAGAAGAAACATAATCTACAATTATGTCATACATATTACATACATTGACACCATCCATCACTGATGCCTTAATAAAATCAATCTGGTCCTCAAACACAAACCTATACAAGAAAAAGAACCACCACTAAGATATCATGAGTAAACAAAACCTTAAGAATATTTTTTTTTATTACGTAAGCTGTATAAGTTCTACAAGACCACCGAGAAAGAGAAAAATAACTTTATATAAATATTTAATTCAAAAAAATAGAGGACATTCAACAAATGAAAAAAATGGATTGGCCGAACACATACTGATAATCTTCGGATTTTTGCTTTTTATCTTTTGAACCAAATTTGAGGGTTGCCTTTCCTGCAATATGATGATTAAAAAATTAAAATGCTGAAAATTAAGGGATTCAATATAGAACTCAAAGATGTTAACCAAGACTTACCAATCTGATGCTCCTCCCATGCTTCTTGTTCTGCAAATGGGTTCATTTTATCTCCAGCACCCATGTCCCTGGAAGGCTCAGAATTCAAACTCAATATGACACACCGCGTAGTGGTTTCTGTTGTATTTATCACTTGTATGCATGAATTGCAGTTTCGGTGATCATATATTAGATTCTTCCAAGTCAAAGTAACTTACTTGTAACGCTGCAAAGCAACAGAAAATCTCTTCTCTTGATTCACACCCCCTTCCAGATCATAAGCTTCAGGCATCCTATACTGCACCCCAAAAAAGAAAAAGTTGATAAAAACATTTACAACTAATGAAAACAATCGCATATGAATAAAAGAAATAAAGATTGTATAAAACTCAATCATTTAATACTATAGAGCAATGAATATTGATCACTTGTAGCTGCTAATTTCATCGTGCAAGCTCAATAAAGCTCACGGGAAGACGGTAAAATCTTCTTATACAATAAACTTCTAAATTATGCCAATTCACAATCAAATATGTCTATCACTCATAAGAAAACTATCATTTGTGTAGCAATGTATTATTTTGCATTCTAGTTTTCACAATTCCAATCTTATTGCTTTAGGTGTTCATAGAGGTAATGTGGAGTATTTCTTTAAGTTCCTCGCACAATTGCACTTAAACATTCTAAGAGCTTCTTTGTATAAGTTGTCTCTACTGAAGATGTGCCCCCAATTTTGGTGCTCTTCTAATACATTTCTATAAATCAAGAACAAATGCCACTTTTTTTAATCAACAAATTCTCCGTTACATGCTAGAGAAAGTGAAGAGAGGCCCATAATAAAGGGATGCTTAAACAGACTCTGTAAAGCTATACACAGTGAGAATTTAGGGAATTAAGATTCACTATGATTTAGTATCACATTCATGATGAGGCCAATTCCATGCAAGATCAACATGAAAATTGTCAATTGAAACATTAGAATCATATTAGAAAATATTCCTTATTTTAGATGCTTATACGGTTTTTGGGAAGAGATACATTTATATGGTAATTATTTTTAATTAGAGCTTTGTAATGTCTAGAAAATCGCTCTCAAAGGAAACATAATTTACACTTTAAAGATATATGAAAATTGAATACTTCATAGGAGCGTTGAGCACTCTGTATATATACAAGTTTTCTTGATCTGGCCTTTCTTCTCTTATGTTCTTCCACTACTCCTGTCTCAAGTAATCTTGAGTTCTCTGTACATGTCTTTGAAGGAATTCTATAGAATCTATGCCATACAAATCTAACATCAGACCCAAAGATCTGCTGGAGACATTAATATCACAACTAAGTCCTTTTCCACACTTTAAAAAAAAATCAAAAATCAAAATCGATTTTTTTCCCCCAAAAAAAGGGGGATTTGATGTGGCTAAGTCAACGCATGATTGACATGCAAAAGTACAAAATTGAGTCATATGATATTATGGCCTTTCTAATTATGTTGCTATCTCTATTTTTTCTTTAGACGTTTTTAGGAAATTTAGGATAAAGTTTAGGATTTATGTTGTCATTAGGGATTTTTTGAAATGATAACTACAAGCAGGTTTTGCAAAACCCATTGTTAAAATATTAGCCATCAATTTTTTAAGAACATAAGTAGTTCAACTAGGGGCTAGATGCGAAGATGCTCAATGATGGGGCACTGACAAAGAGAATATTTTAGAGAGGGCGGATGACAGTTGATGTGAAGCCAAAGGAGTTTTGGATCATTGAAAGGAGGAGAATACTACAAATTTTGGTACTACTGTTAGAGAGAGAGAGAGAGAGAGAGAGGGATAAGGTCGTTGGATACGACTTTAAGAGGAAGCTGGAAGAGTGGGGGGAAAGGTACTTATGGAAAGATTTGAGAAGGGTAAGAGGCCTCTGTCGATGCGGAGAAGGCAATGGAACAGGTGTTGGGTGGTGGAGCCAACAGGGAGCTTGTCTGTGACACTGCCGAAATTGTCACATTTTTTTTCTTTTTTGCCACCCCCTCCCCACCTGCGCGCAGAGTGGGAGTTATACAGAAGTGATAAGGGGATACAACCCAGGAAGTGTAGTGAAAACTACGGTCAAACCATACATTCAGGCGACAGAAATTAAACCTTGGGAGCTAGCAAGACGACCAATTAGGAATGTTATTGAAGAGAGCAAAAAGGTAGTGAAAATCAAGCTCAAGGAATAACAAGGCTGGATATCGACCTTTGATTGATGTTCGATAGGGAAAATTGGAGAGCAAATGCACCAGGTTTGACAGTGGAGATGGTTTGGAAATGGGTGAATAGGGACAGAGATATACCAAGGAAGCTAGAGCTTAAGCTGGTGGGGGGAATTTTTTTTTTTTTTTTGCTAAGTAGTGGTGGGGGGAATTTGGTTTCTCTTGGTGTTGCCAACAAAGGAGGTTGCTGCACAAATACAAGAGAAGAGGTTCTTCCTTGCGCTATCATTGTTGGATTTGTGGAGAGAGTGGGGTGGATGTGTGAGAAGAGGATAGAAATCACGGGAGGTATGGATTAGGGCAGGCAAGCTTTAGATGCACCTTTGAGATGACAAAGTACGAATTGAGATTGGGAAGAGATGTAATGGATTCATAGCCATGGCTGCCGAGACAAAAAACCAATTTCACTACAAGCTTGTCTGAGAATTGGAGGGGTTGGGTACAGCAACGGTGGTGGTTGGAGATTATCGGTACTAAGTGCCAATTTGGTTAGAAAAATGAGTCAAGGTGCAGAAATGCCTTCAATCGGTGTCAGATAAGCCATCAAACCTGACATCAATTTGCCGAAGTTGAGAAAGACGACAGCACATGCAGAAGCCAAAACGAAGGTGCGTGAGCGAAGCTAGGTTCTATACAATCATTTCAAATTGGAGAGGAGTGAAGGACACCTATGAAGTTTCAGAATCATCCATTGCAGGTGGGTCGCATAAGGACAACCCGAAGGGGCACAAAATGAGTTGGGTCTTTGAAGGGCCTCTTTTGAAAGTTTTAATGCTTTGGGGCTGTTGGCTTACGAGTCCGTGTTCATGGACCGAAGAAGACTACCCTAGATCAACTATAAAAATGTACAAAGGGTCCAAGACCTACCCAACATTTTATTGAACATATTAAAAAAGGCTAAGAGTAGCCAACTATGCAACGAAGCAGGCAAAGATACAAATTTTAAGTCGTTTAGGCTTGTTGGGGCTACCTTAGAGGCCTGGATAGAAAGAAGGGATGTGAAGGTGCTAAGAAAATGAAGCTTGTGATTTGGACTTCAACGCCTCGCAACCTCAGTACTTATCATACAGAAATGCAGTGGTAGGGAGGGGTAAAATTTGGGATTCTTCTATTCTTACGCCTCACCAGAAGTATACGGAGGGGAGAATTTCTAAGGGGCTATAGAATCAATTAGGAGATTAGGCTAGTGCTATGGCTATGGGGGTTGTAGGGAGTGATAGCAAAAAAAATAGCATGGTAGAACGAGATGGGTTTAGAAACTGTGAAGGGAAGAGATCCAACTAGGGAGGTTAGAGTGGAGGGAGATGATGATAATGGAGTAGTGGTGGGTAGTTGATTGGGTTGGAGGTGAGGTGGGGGATCTGGGACTTAGACGTCAATCCTTTGGCACAATTACCACCGGAAACAGGGAACTCAGACATGGAACTGTTATTGGATAGACAGTGGCAAGATATTGGAATTCATAATGAGCCGGTCCAGGGCTTTTAGCAAGTACATGGGGATCTCATGCGATGCTTTTGAAAGGGAGATTTATGAGCTATTCAAGGACGATGAGGACACAATGTAATTCTGCTCCAAGATCAAGAAAAAGAAAAAAGGTTTGGCAATTGAAGCCCCTAGAAGCTATATAAATTATGATGGAGGTAGGAGAAGGGTTACAGGGGCCAGGGAGTGACCACTTCTTTTAAATTGATGATGAAGCCCAAAATAGTTAGTTGAAATGTGAGGAGATCGAATGAGGCTCAAAAAGGACAATAATTAATTTATCTTTAAGGAGATAGACGCTTGATCTTGTTTTGCAATAAAAAAAAATTGGAAGAAATTGGGGCATGGTAGGTGAGAGGATTGTACAAGTCCAAATGGCTATAATGACGTCACCTAACTCAAAGCATCAAAGTGCTTTCGTCAAGGGAGGTTAAATCACTGAAGTGTACTAATTGCCAACGAAGTGGTAGACTTACAAAGATAGTGGTAGGAAATGGGTGATGAGGGTAAAGGTTTTGGTGGAAGATGGTGGAGGAAATGAATAAGTGGATGTTTGTCATCAACTAACTATTCAGTTATTATTAATGGTAAACCCGAAAGAGTTTTAAAAGCCTTCAAGGCCTCGGACAAGGAGATTCCCTTTCTCCTTTTCTTTTTACTATGCTAGCTGATGTCCTTACCAAAATGGTCAATAGAGGTAATGATTTGGGCTTAATCAATGGTTTCCAGGTGGGTAAAGATTTAGTATATGTGTCCAATCTCCAATTTGCAGATGACACTATCTTCTTCCTAGACGGAGAAGGAAATGATACATCTAACCTAAAGGATATCCTTATAGCCTTTCAGCTATCTTTGGGCCTCAAAGTCAACTTATGTATAACCTCCATTGTTGGCGTTTAACTTGATAGACTAAAAAGAATTAGTCTTATTCTAGGATGCCCTGTAATAAATTGGCCTCCTAGATATCTTGGATTACCCTTGGGTGACAATCCAAACTCTTATCTCATTTTGGGAACCTGTAGTATAAAGAATCAAAAAGAGATTGGATGGATGCAAAAGATCATTCCGCTCCAAGGGTAAGAGATTGACTCTAATTCAATCAATCCTCTCCAATATTCCCCATATTACAAGCCGGTTTTCAAAAAGCCTACTAAAGTGTCACAAAATGTGGAGAAGTCAATTAGGAACTACCAACGGGAAGGATGGGAAGAAGGGGAAAAGATCATCTCATTAACTGGAACATTATATATCTTCCAAAGCATAAAGGGGGCCTTCACATAGGTAATACTGAGGTCAAGAACAAAAGTTCGCTAAGTAGCTTGGAGACTTCCTACGGAGCAGAGCTCCTTATGGCACTCCGTGATAAAAAGTAAGTATGGCACACACGACAATGGATGGGACTCAAAAAGTTGCAACGAGGGGACCCTGAGAAACCCATGGAAAAGCATCAGTAAAGGTCTTCCTTTTTTCCTTCAGTTCACTAATCCTCTGGTCAAGTATGGGGACAATATTTTGTTCAGGGAAGACCATTGGAGGCGATTATCTTCCTTTTCCTCTACATTTCCTCAGCTATACAGATTATCATCTAGGCATTTTGCCCCTATTTCTTCTTTGGCCTCCTCTCTCTCATTCCCTATTCCTTGGAACTTCAACTTTCACCGCAACCTTAATGATAGGAAGTCAAATGATCTAACTGCTCTTCTAAATTGCAGGGAGTTAGATTAAATTAGTTCCATATTGATAGAAGAATCCAGTCCCTTGAACCCTTGGGTATGTTTTCCTGTAAGTCCCTTTCTTTCTCCTGTAAGACCCTTTCCTTCTCTAATAGATAGAACATCTCAACCTGATTTCTCTCCTGCAGCTATGACTTGGGGCGCTAGCATTCCTTGTAAAATTAAGATGTTTGTGTTGGAATGTAAGTCATAGGAAACTCAATACCAATGATCTGCTTCAGAAAAGAAGGCCCTCACATTCACTTCTACCCCAATGGTGTGCAATGTGTACAAGCAACTACAAAAAGCCCGTCAATTCTCTATAGAAACCAAGCTTAATTTTTGTTTTAATTTCAAGCTTGTGAGAGAGAGATGCCTCCAGAATTCCAAAAATGCAATTGAATCTTGGATACAAATGGGCACCTATATTTTCCAAATTTCAAATGTCATGCCAGTAAAGAGTACCTTTGAACTTGGAGGGAGACAAGTCAAGTAGCACTCTAGGAAGTTAACTAGTATTGATTTCACTCAAAGCCACTGAGTAGCAAGAAAAGAGAGAAGGTGTTAAGAGAACAAAGGGAGGCAATAGACAATTGCAAGCCAAGTTGAATTAGGTGATGTTTATTTGTCATAATTAAAAGGTCTTCTATTTATAGAATGTGCCTAAATTCAAATTAGAATTTAAGGTAGCTGTTATGAGTATTGCGTAAATATTTTTCGCTCTTGGTTCGTATTCCTTCCCAAGTTTGTATAGTGTTGCAAATCTTTCTCCTATTCCTATTCTTGTATCCTTTTCCTTCACTAACTTGTATAGGATTTATCATAATCCTATTTTGCACAGGATTCCTACTACTATAATATAAATATAAAATATAGACAACCATATTATGGTGTCAAGCCTTCTAGTCTTTTGACATGATATCAGAGCAAATTATTCACCTATGAGCCTTTTCGCTGAATTATGCTAGACCAACTAGCAACCCTTTTGGGTCATCATCTTGCTCTCAATTTTACATGATATCAGAGAAAATTATTCACCTATGAGCCTTTTCGCTGAATTATGCTCGACCAACTGGTGAACCTTTTGCATCATCATCTTGCCCTCAATTTCATACAATTACTCACTTTACGTGTATTTTCGTTGTCGTTTTTGGGTTCATGTTTGTGTTCTTTTGCTGCAAGTATTGCCATCCCATGCACTACATTACTACTATTTATCGCATTGTCTGGCTTCTATTTAACATGATATATGGTTGTTGTCTTGCAGGCTTGCAGCCAATGTTGCTACCATTTGATTGTTGTCTCGCAGCCATTGCCGACGTAGTTACATTGTTGTCTTGTAGCCTTTAATGTTGTTGTTTGGTTACCATCTTGCAACCGTTTTTGCAACTGTTATGCTGCTAGCCCACAGACCTTGTCACATTGTGTTGGCTTCAATTTGCAACGGATTAAAGCACATGTTCCTTGCACTTTTCATACTTTCATTTCTAAATTCAAGTTGGTGTCACCTTCACTTTGAGGTGGGTGTTATTATGGAAATATTTTCTTTAATATTCCTTTTCTAATTCGCATAGAATTATATCATTTTAGCCTATTCCTGTTTCCTTTCTCTTTTCCAGTCCTAGGAATATATAATTTTCTCCTATTCCTATTTGTACATTATTCCCATTAGTATAAACACAAAACATAGACAACCCTAAGTGAGTGCCCAGTCATTCACTTAATTCCAATCTTTTGACAGTATCAACTAGTAAGTAGTAAGCATGCTAAGACTAGCAAGCAAGCTAATTTACGGTCATTTTAGCTCCTTGATAGGAAAGCTTTTCCAAGTGCACTTCCTTTATGGGTAATAAAGACATTAACAAAATCATAAAGGATTAAATACCGATAATAGATTCCCAAAAAAGGATCGAGCAAATTTAAGGAGGGGAAGCAGGACTTCTTCTAGCGCAATGCATTGCAATATTTAAGAAGCCAGACAGCAAGTCAAAAACTTAGTCTAAAATATTTTACCCCTTTAAGTTCTATTCCTCAAGCATTTAAGTACTATATAAAGATAAATATGTTGTTTGAAAATGCAACCAAGGAATGCATTCCACTATTTATTCAGATTTACATAAGTCAAGCTACCTGGCTTAAAATTTAACACCCAATTTCAGTTATTCAAATTTGTGTGGGAGCCAGGTTGGTGTTTATGCACGTTATCAAACAAAATTAATTGCAAACTACTGAATGCATCTTTCAGCACTTAATTGGTTTATCAAATAGGTCCTAAGCAGATGGCAGAAAAGGAACCAGGCAGTTATTCAGTAAAAAGACATAGCTAAGTTACATTCTAAGTTTTAGCAACCAACCATGTCCTTTGCCAAGGACTTTTATCACCTTAACAATGAGAAATTGGCCCCGGAGCAAAGGAATGATTAGAAATGGCATTTGACTTTGATAAATACAAATAGAGACTAGAATAGAGGAAAAAAAAAAAACAAATTCTGAATAAAAGCAACAAGTGTTGCAAAAATTAATTTGTCAGAAGATTGAAAAATCAAAGACATCATAAAAAGAAAGAAAGAAAAATAGTTACCTCATCTACATCATCAACCGCTTCAGACTGCTTCTTAACAAGCTCATATATTTCTTTCTTGTATCTGCCAGAGTACAAAATACATAGCCAGCTTACTATTGACCAATAAGATAGCAATTTCATGATTTACAAATAACAAAATACAACTTGTAGGGACAAGACAAGTAAACCAAACCACGCCACTATATAAGGAAAATTAAATTAGGTGCAAGTATCAGGACTCGCAAATCTGAAACCACACTAAAGCCTGACCAGCAATGTTACTGGAAACAGATCAATGAAACCCTTACAAGTGCAAGAAAACATGCCATGATATGCTTTTTATTTTCCAGTGATTCAATTTGCCTCTTCACAGATAAAAACAAACCAAATCAGCATAAAAAATTTGAATGGCCAGTTGCTTGTCTGTGATTTTTACTTATTTCAAATGACCAGCATAAACTCACTCAACAAATTTATTTTTATCAAATTTATTTTTATCCCTGGACCTCCAGCTCGGAAACAATTTCATCAACCAACCGACAACGATATGAATCTTTGTTCTATTTCAAAAAGGGGGCAGAAGACTGTTTATGTACAATAAATCAACTATTCATAACATGTCATTATAACGAAGAAACATTATAGTACATGAATAGTCCAACAAATTTTGGAAAGTTCACATGATAACCAAAAGCAAGATCTAATTACCTCAGCTCACGATATTCAGCATCAGTCAATTTAACACCCTCAAATAGATACTGCTCATCTTCTATATCATCTCTGAGATTGCCACAAGACAGAGATAAGAAATTAAAACAGATGAACAAAAATAATAAGGGAACAATTTTTTTTATAAAAGTCCTACAAATAATCACTGATATCAAGATTAAATACCTACAAGTAGAAGAAAGACTAAATATAAAGAAAAAACTAAGACAGTGTTCTATCAAACCTGAGCTCCTCCATTTTCTTTTGCTCTCTTTTCTTCAAATACTCTTGCCTCGAAACTTTTCTGAAATAAGGAAACCAAAATTACAAAAAAAAAAAAAAGTAACATAAGAATGCACATCAGTAGGTGACATAGAAACGCCTATAAGTCAAACAAATATGGATAAGAGACAATGAAGGCAAAGGAGGAGTATCATAATAAAAGGATTTAGGTGCATTTATTGAGGTGCAAGTGCAATACCAAGTAATTGCAATTATTATTGGCAGTAATAAATCTGTTTCCATGATAAGTCCCCTTTGTAGGCTAGTACAGGTACTCAGCAATTTTTTTTATCAGTGGCACCTATTAGTAGTTTTACAACACCATCAATGACACAAAAACACGTCATCGTCTGAAGTAATCTTAGATCTGCGACCTTTGTATTCTTCCTTCATTCCTCTCTCCTTTCAATGTGTGCTTGATATTTGCATAACCCAACAGTAGGACTAGATATAGAACGCTGCTGCAATACATGGACTAAGGTTTCAACAGGGTATTATTTGGGCAAGATAGAATACTGCCAGAGGGCCTAGAAGAGAGGTTGTAAAGCAAAGATAGAGGAAAATATTAAAGATGGAATCTCATGTCACTATGCCATATAAACCAGATCTCATCATTTCAGATCAAGTATTTCATCCCAAGAGAAAAATAACAAATAGGAAGAGATCCAACCATCCATCTCAAATTAGCTATCTATCCTCTTATAACTCTCCGCGAGTTTACTTACAGCCTAATTAACCTCAAATCTCAACATGCTGAAGATATCTCAAATGCCTTTTTCCAATATAACAGGTACAAAATGAACCAAACCAAACCAAACCAAACCAAGCCTCTTCCCACTAGGTGGGGTCGGCTATATGGATTTGACGACGCCAAGAAAATCTAT
>JAVXUM010000021.1:8403885-8418693 GCA_035590655.1 Pouteria glomerata | reverse complement strand
TTTCCTTTTCTTGGATCGTTTCCTTATTTGGTGTACAACTTTGATTATAAATAAGATTCAAGGGAGAAGAGAACAGACAATTCAATTCTCTCTCTCTATTTCTCTCAACTTGGTATCAGAGCACTCTGATTTCCAACACACAAAAAAAAAAAAAAAAAAAAAAAACAGAAGGGTCGGAGCCTCACTTCGCCCTTCGCCGCCGGCGACCCTCCGGCCACCGGAGCTGGTTGCTGACCACCACAGAAGGGTCGCCTGCCGCCGACGACCAGAACCCACTTGAGCCCGCCGCCGGAGAAGCCCCGACGCACCTCCACGCGCAGCCACCCGCCGGCGTCTAGGTCCCACGCGCCTCCTTCCTTTAGGCGCGTGCCGGCGCGTGGCTTTCCGGCGTCTCACCGGCGACCACTGATGGCATTCGCCTGACAGGCGCGAGCTTCCTATGTCGCCGGTAACTTGTTTTTGATGATCTGTTTTCAGTTTCTCTGCTGTTCTTGATCTGCTGCTCCTGTTCATGTTCTTCGTGTTCTTCGATCTGCTGCTCAGTTGATTGATGTTTGTTGTCCTTCACTCTGCTGGTTCTTTGATACCATTGTGATATATCTCTGTTGACCTTCGATCTGCTGTTTCCATTCTGTTGCTTACTGTTCTACGGCCTGCAGATTCCTCTTTTATTTGTGTTGATTTTGGTTCTTTATTTCTCTTTACCCTATGGCTGAAGGAAAAATTACTGCCACTGAACCAAAATCAATATTAATGAAAGATGATGACATTCCTCGGTCAATTACTTCTAAGAAATTGAATGGCCTAAATTATTTGGCCTGGGCCCATGCCGTGAAAGTGTTTCTTCGTGGGAAGAAGAAACTAAAATTTCTTACTGATACTCCACCCAAATCTGATGATAGTACCTATGATGATTGGCTTAGCGAAGATTCTATTGTTATGGGGTGGTTATGGCACAGTTTGGAACCTCACATTGCTACGACCGTAGAGTTTTGTGACTCTTCAAAGAAAATTTGGGACTCTCTTGCTGACTCATTCTCCCAGCAAAGTAATGTTTCCAGAGTTTTTGAACTATATGAACAGATCTTCACAACCAAACAAGCGGGTCGTCCTCTTTCAGAATATTATAGTACTCTGAAAAATCTATGGGATCAGTTGTTACAGCATAGGCCCTTTACTACAGACCTTGAGCAACAAAAGCGGCACTGGGAAGATTTTATGATTGCCTCTCTTCTCTTTGGGCTTGATTCAGATTTATGTGGTTTTAAAGATCAAATCTTTGCCAGTGAAACATTGCCTACTGCTGCTAACGTCTACTCTCGCCTATTGAGATCATCTTTAGGATCAATTCAGTCTACTACTTCAAATGCCTCTGCTTTGATCTCAAATGACACTGCTCAAGGAGTTTTCCCTGGCAATATGCGAGGACGCAGTCGCACATCACAAGGTTCAGCTCGTGGTGGTCGTTCTCCTCAAGGACGAGCAGATCGTAAATGTTCTCACTGTGGATGGACCAATCATACTGAACCATACTGTTGAGCTAAGTATGGTAAGCCTAATCAAGTTCACCATGTGTCTGATAACCCTGCTCCTATGGCTTCCATTCAGTCAGAGCCTTCACCTATTACCACTGACCTTGCTACCCAACTCAGTGAACTGATACAAGCCCTTCGGCCATCTCACTCATCTACTTCCACTGCTACATTAGCCAATTCAGGTAATGTTACTTGTATTGCTTCCACTCCACGTTCTTGGTTGATTCTGGTGCAAGCTCTCATATCTCTGATAACTCTTCACTCTTCTCTTATTTAAATTCCATTTCTCATCATATTGTTCTAGTTGATGGATCTTCTCGTCCAATACAAGGACAAGGAGTTCTGTCTCCCCATTCCTCACTCTATTTGCCTCAAAGTCTTTATGTGCCTAATTTTTCATTTAATTTATTATCTCTTAGCCAGTTGACTAAAACCTTACATTGTTCTGTAACCTTTTCCTCTACTTCTTGTGTGTTTCAGGACCTCAAGACCAAGAGGACGCTTGGTTTGGGGCATAAGAAAGGCGGACTCTACTACCTAGATATTGCTAATCTTCCTTTCACAGTTTCACCAGTTTTGAGTGCAACTATTTCTCCTATGCAATGGCATTTTCGTCTTGGCCATCCGTCTTTGAATAAATTAAAATCTGTTATTCCTAATTTAAGTCTTGTATCGAGTCTCGAATGTGAAGCTTGTCAACTTGGCCAGCATCACCGTAGTTCTTTTTCTAGTCATGGTGTCAGTCGTCAACCAGAACCTTTTGATTTAGTTCATACTGATATTTAGGGACCTTCCCGCATTTCTAGTATCAATGGTTATCAGTATTTCATTATTTTTGTTGATGATCACTCTCACATGACTTGGTTATTTTTGATGAAAAAGAGATCTGAATTGCCTTCTATTGTGACTCGTTTTTATAATGAAATTTCTACCCAATTTGAGAGATGCATAAAAATATTTCGCTCTGATAATGCTCCTAAATACTTTTAATCTGTTATGGATTCTTTTTGTGCTGATTGGGGTATTATTCACCAAACCTCTTGTATTTATACCTCACAGCAAAATGGTGTTACCGAACGTAAAGACCGTCATTTGCTTAATGTTGCCCGTACTATGATGTTTAATATGCAGGCGCCCAAACCTTTTTGGGGTGATGCTGTTCTTACTGCATGTTCTCTCATCAACCGTATGCCAACCACTATCTTGGGTAACTAGTCTCCCTTTTCTATCCTGTATCCAGATGGTAATCATTTTCCTCTTACTCCTCGCGTCTTTGGTTGTGTGGCCTTTGTTCATGTTCTTGATCCTGGTTTAGATAATTTATCTCCTCATTCTCGAAAATGTGCTTTCTTGGGCTATCCCTGTACATAAAAAAGATACCGTTGTTATCATTTAGCTTCTCGTCAGTATTTTGTGAGTGCTGATGTTACCCTTTTTGAGTTGATTCCCTTTTTCTCTGCCTATGGGACTCAATTATCTTATAATCTTATTTCTAGCAGTCAGGGGGAGTCATATCCCACTCGTGAGGTGGAGCCTAGTCCTACATTACCTTTACCCATGTTTCGACCTACTTTGCAGGAGTCTCAGATTCAGGTGTATCAGCGGAATCCAAACAAACCCGTTGTTTCTTATGGCCCATCTCAATCTACCAATTCGTTTGAGGTTCCAACCACTGTTTTTTCTACCTCTAATGATGATTTACCCATTGCTTAGCGTCGAAGTAAACATACTTGCACCCAACACCCCATTGCTAAATTTGTTTCCTATCATCAGACTTCTCCTTGTTTGTATTCCTTTGTGTGTGCTTTGTCTTCTATTTCTATTCCAGCTTCATATTGAGCAGCACTATCTTCTCCTAGATGGAAACATGCCATGGATGAAGAGATGGAAGCACTTTATAAAAATCATACCTGGGAATTGGCCCTATTACCGTCCGAGAAGTAATCAATGGGATGTCCTTAGGTTTATACTGTCAAGCATCTCCCAGATGGATCCGTTAAGCGACTTAAAGCCCAACTTATTGCAAAAAGTTATACTCAGACTTATGGCATTGATTATCTGGAGACCTTTTCCACAGTTGCTCGGCATAATTCTGTTCAAATTCTTCTTGTCGTGGCTGTGAGTCGATCTTGGCCTCTTTACTAATTGGATATTAAAAATGCTTTTCCTCATGGTGAATTTCAATAAGAAATTTATATGAACCAACCACCTGGTTATGTGGTTCCTGGGAGTGAACGCTTAGTGTGCCAGTTACGTCGTGTCCTATATGGTCTGAAGCAATCCCCGCATGCTTGGTTTGATCACTTCAGTGATGTTCTGTTGAAATATGGTCTACAACGGTCTACCTCAGATCATTTTGTCTTTACCCAGCACTCTTCGTCTGGTACTATTGTGTTGATTGTGTATGTTGATGACATCATTATCTCAGGAGATGACGTCACAAGTATTGCTGCTTTGAAGAATCATTTAAGTCATCACTTTCAAACCAAAGACTTGGGTGCTCTTCGTTATTTTCTTGGCATTGAAACAGCACGACCTAGTGTAGGCCTCATGCTTTCCCAGTGTTAGTATATTTTGGATCTTCTATCTAAGACTGGCTTACTTGGTTCTCGGCTTGCTGATACTCCCATGAACGCATCTGTCAAACTTGATACGACTAGTGGTTCACTATTCTCTAATGTGAGTCGTTACCGGCGCCTAGTAGGGAAATCGATCTATCTCACAGTGACTCGGCCTGACATTACCTATGCAGTGCATATTGTTAGTCAGTTTATGCGTACTCCTCGTTCTACACATTTTGAGGCCGTATGTCGTATCTTACGTTACTTGAAGGGTGCTCCTAGCCGTGGTTTATTATACCGTCCTTCTCTGTTGGTGTCTGGTTATAGTGATGCTGATTAGGCTAGAAACCGAGATGATCGGCGGTCAACTTCAGGTTACTGTATGTTTATTGGTGATAATCTGGTTACTTGACGTAGCAAGAAACAACAAGTTGTGGCTCGTTAAGTGCTGAGGCTGAGTACCATGCTATGGCTCATACTGTCTTTGAAATGCTCTGGGTTCGTTCTCTGCTTCGTGATTTTGGCATTGATGTTCCTACTCCTATGGCGATGCATTGTGACAATCAAGCTACAATCTTTATTGCAAGTAATCCTGTGTTTCACGAACGTACCAAGCATATTGAAGTAGATTGCCATTTTATTCGGGATTTGTTGCTTTGCAAAGAGCTGAGTACTCTGTTTGTTCGATTCTCCTGTCAATTGGCCGATCTTCTCACCAAACCCTTGTCTCGCTCCTCATTTCAGAGTTTATCATCCAAGCTGGGCATTTTTTATTTATATGCTCTAGCTTGAGGAGGAATGTTAGAATATAGGATTGATATAACTGATTGGTACAATTGATTGATATGATTTCCTTCCTAGGATTGATAGAGGATCAATATATTTTATTTAAGTTTCCATATCAGTTGTATTTCCTTTTTCTCTATTTTCCTTATTTGATGTAAGACTTCGATTATAAATAAGATTCAAGGAGAAGAGAGGACAATAATTCAATTCTCTCTTTCTCTTTATTCTTTCAACTGAAAAGGATAACCAAAATCTACAAGGTACAGCATCAATCACATCACCAATTATTTGGCCATTGGATCAATCTACTAAGTCATCAAACTCCTCAATTTCAAGTTCATAAACCAGTTCTTTTAGATAATTCTTATTAATCACTGCCGCATGTTCCTCAATGAACAAAGCTTCCTTGGAGTAATTGTTTGACACATGAGCAAACCCTTTTCAATTGAAACACAACATTGCTTCAATCATGGTTCACTTGATTTTAACACTCACTAGTGGGACATAAGAGGGGGAAACATCTTATATTGACTTTGGTTTCAAAGACGCACTTGGTTTGAGGAATGGCAGCTACCTTTGCAATGTCTAGAGGCATTTCTAATTAGTAATTCATATTTTTCAACAAAGTGTTAAGTCTGGCTAAGATTTGTGACACCCATAAAGAATAGCTCTTTGCCAAGGCCAACATGTAGACCTTGCCTAAACCGGCTCTATGTAATGGCCTCATCTTATGTTATAGTTTATCTTGAAATCATCAAATTGAGTTACATATTTAGTCATGGGATGATTGTTCTATGTAGGGTTATTCCACTAGCAATACAAATTGACATGGTTGCCTAGAATGCATCCTACCACTCCTATCAATGCAATTCCAACTATGGGATGCATGCAACGAATAATGGAACCTCTCAATATTATCCATTCTAGTAATTAAGTCCAAGGGCTCAAGTCAGATAACCTCTACTTGATTTCACACCTCTTGTAGAGAGGAAATAAATTGAGCCATCTGTGTTTTCAATATTTCAACCAAGGTAAGGTCCATATTACTAAAATTTTTGACTCAATATAGGAATATGCTCCAATTGAGTGGCATGATCTAAAATAGGAGCCAATTTTGGATAATGAAATCCTAGATGGATAATCTGGATAAGTAAACCCTACTTAGATCTTATGGATTAAAAAAGAGAACTATGATAATTGTTAGGAGTGTCACTTGAGGCCACTGGAGTGGTCATTAGTGGTTGGAATAGCCATACATGCACTTTCAAGCATACTGGTAGCTAAAATGAATAGATCTAACCTGCCACAATTGGAATGGCATGTGCAGTGGGGGTTCCCTTCATGGCATTTTCCGGTTATGGCATGGACATCAAACGATGCTTTTGGTGAGATTTTTAGTAGCCTCCGAGCTTTGGAATGGGCTCTATTCACACTTTGCAGGGATGATGACCTAAGTCACGATGGTTGATGACGATGGTCGTTGCTCTGGATAGTATGATGGGTTTTATCAGTCAGAAAATGAAGCTACTGGCATGATTATTTTGGTCCATTGACGACCATAGGTGGTAAATCTTAGGTGTAACAGATTTGATGACTAGGTTTCAATGACGATGAAGGTTGGTCAGGGTTGCTTAAGCCTGGTAAGAGTGATATAGGGTGGTCTAATTTTTTTCTTTGAAGTTGGAACAGTAAATCAGTGTAGAACTAAAGGTTTGGTTAGCATTTTTTCTTGAGAGCAATGATAAAAGATTGGGAAAATTGAGCATTCAGCACCGATACCAATAGAACATGTGACAAGAAGAATTAAAGTTCAAGAAAGAGAAGAAAACAAGCAAGAGATAATAATCAAGCCAAATAAGAAAAAGAAGCAGAAAGAGATAAAAAAAAAAGGGGAATCCCCTATGCAAATTGTTCATTCTCATAATCAATTTATCATTTATCAGGTCTCTCTAATCAAATAAAGCTGCTGATGCACTCTCCAGAAAGAAAGAACTCAAAAGTTCTGCAGAAACAATAGCTACATTATAGGCACTATCTTATGCTTCCACAGGCTGGCTGGAAAAAGTGAGACTCAGTTGGGAAGAAGACAAGGGAGCTAAGCAGCTAAATAGAGACCTGCAGCAGGGTCACAACCAAGCTGGGTATATTTGGGAACAAGGCAATCTAACTTACCATGAGAGGCTAGTAGTGGGAAAGACAGCACTAAGACAATAACTAATTCAGTAGTTTCATTCTTCTCCTTTGGGTGGACACGCAGGTGTAAGAAAAACAACGAGGAGGCTGCACAAGAATTTTTATTAGAAGGGAATGCAACAGGATGTAGCAACCTTTATTTCAGAATGTGATACATGTCAACGATATAAAGGAGAGAATGTGAAGTACTCAGGATTATTGCAGCCCCTACTCATTCCAAACAGAATTTGGGAAGATATCTCGATATATTTCATTGATGGCCTGCCAAGTTCTCAAGGAAAAACTGCGATTTTTGTGGTGATAGATAGGCTGACAAAGTATGGCCATTTCATGGCATTAGCTCACCCTTATACTGCTAAAGAAGTAGCAAAAGTATTCTTTGATCAGGTCTTCAGATTACATGGTCTTCCTTCAACTATTTTATCAGACAGGGATGCAGTTTTTACTAGCCACTTTTGGCATGAACTCTTCACTTTGCAAAGGTGTAAATTGTGCTCAAGTATAGCCTATCACCCCCAATCTGATGGGCAAACAGAAATCCTAAACAAATGCTTAGAAAATTACTTAAGATGCATGATGGGAGACTACCCTAAACAGTGGGTTAAGTGGCTCACAATGGCTGAGTGATGGTACAACACCACTTACTATTCTACCATAAAGACAACCCCCTACTTTGCAGTATATGGGCATGAGCCTCCTGACCATACCTTTTGCAATTTTAAACCCTCTTTAGTCACAGCAGTGGAGAATTGGTTGAAGGAGAGAAGAGATATAACCAGGCAGCTGAAGGAGAATTTAATTCAAGCTCAACAGAGGATGAAGTATTATGCAGATAAAGGGAGATCAGAAAGGGAATTTTTATTGGGGGACTAGGTCTATCTTAGATTACAGCCTTACAAACAATACATGGGTGAACTTACCAAGGAATATGAAGCTAACTCCTAGGTTCTGTGGGCCACACAAAGTGATAGAAAGGTCAGGACAGTAGCCTATAAGCTGCAGTTGCCTCCTAAAGCTAAACTCCATTTGGTGTTCCATGTCTCAATGCTTAAGAAGAAAGTTGAAATCAATGTGATAGCTCACAGCAACCTGCCACCAGTAAGCTCAGAAGGAACTTCACAGTTGAAACCTATGGCTGTGCTGGACAAAAAGACTGATTAAAAGAGGGAAGAAGAGCGTGAAGCAGTGGTTAATCCAATGGCAGAACAATTTTTTAGAAGATGCAACTTAGGCAGATAGATCAGAGATTCATGACAAGTTTCCCCAATTTCAACCTTGAGGACAAGGTTGTTCCCAGGCAGAGAGGAATGTTATGTCTAAAACTAGTTAGTTTAGTTAGTTGACAGCTGACAGTTGGTAGTTAGTAGCTAACAACTACCAAATAAGGGCCACTGAAGTAGCTGATAATCTATTTTTTGTTGTAACAGAAATGAACAGCATGTTAGTTGAGTAGTTAGAAGTTTTGGAGGGAAAGTTAGTTAGAACTCAGCCTAAGCAAGCTATAAATAATTGTAGAACTCAGTGAGAAGGGGAGGAATACAATTTCAGTCCTTTTTGGTCTAGTGAAATTCTGTTTCCTTCTTCCCTAGCCATAACACCAGGGCACCAATATCCCAAACCTAATATTCTTGAGTGAAGTTCTCCCCCTAAATATCAGGTTTGGGGTAATAAGGCTGTTGCTCAAAAAATGTGACATCCATAGAGCTGTAGTACTTTCAGGTGATAGGAGAGAGACATTTATACCCTTTTTGATTAGAAGAGTATCCAACGAAAATACATTTGAGGGCTTTGGGATCAAGTTTACTCCGATGTTGAGCATGGATGTGAACAAACGCAGAACAACCAAAGACTTTCATAACGCAGAACAACCAAAGACTTTCATTGGAATGGTGGACAGGATATAAGTGTTGGGAAATGAGTGACTAAAAACTTGGTAAGCTGTTTGGAGATTTAAGACTCTAGAGGGCATCCTGTTGATTAGGCAAGAGGCTGTAGAAAAATTTAGGAACATGGGTGGTGAACATGAGAGACTAGCCAATTTCAAGCAGGTGTCTATTTTTCTTTCTACAATCCCATTTTGTTGAGGTGTATTGATACATAAATTTTAATGAAAAATGCCCCGATCTGTAAGAGAATCACTTAGGAAGGTCTCAAAATATTCCTTGGCCTGTATTTTTGTTTGGAATTGGGTTTGGGCCATGGTATTGAATTTGCAGAAAATATGACTTCAGATTTTTCTTTCATGAGAAACACCCATGTAATCCTAGTGTGATCATCTACAAACGAAACAAACCACCTAGTTCTAGTAAGATTTTTAATTCTAGATGGTCCCCATACATCACTATGAATCTTTGAAAAAGGATGAGACGTCTTTTACGGCTGGACGTGATAGGAATTTCGAACATGTTTTGAAATTTGACACACTTCACATTGAAAAATTTTTGGATTTGAATTGATAAATAATGAGGGAAACAATTTTTGGAGATATATAAAATTTGGATCACCTAAATGGTATGCCATAACATGATTGCACTATCCTTATTGGAATTCTTGAAAAGAAAAAAAAAAAAAAAAATAGAACCTTTATTGGAATTAACACACTGCATTGTGAGTTCGTCTACTAGGAGATTCACCAACTCTAAGAAGATAGAGTCCTGAGCACACCTTAGCACTGCTAATCACCCTCCCCGAATTCAAATCCTGAAATTCACACAAATCCAAGTAGAATTTAGTAACACAATTGTGTTCCTGAGAGACTTTACTCACTGACAAAAGATTGCAGTCCAAATTAGGAACATGAAGTACAGAATTTAGTGTTGAATCCTTTGAAATGATAATAGAACCTGTTCCAGCTACTTTCAACACTGTACCATCAGCAATCTTTACTGTGAGATTGTGTTGCAATTGACTATAATTATGAAAGAGGGTTGCATCACTTGTCATGTGATCGGATCCACCCGAATCTATAATCCACAGACCAATTTTTTCCTGATTCTATTGTAAAAGCTCTTAAGGAATTACCTTTGTGTGCTAATGCACTTGTTCCAACAGTGCTGCAAGCAGGATTCTATTGAGAGAACATCTTTTGCAAGATTTCAAGTTGTTCCTTGCTAAATGGACCGGATTCGATTGGTGCAGATTTTTCATCAGTTGTAACATGATTTCCTCGGCTTTCTTTGTGAGGAGTTGGTTTCGAGGGCTTCCAATCTGCAGGTTTGCCGTGAAGTTTCCAGCAGGTATCGCGGGTATGGCCTGGTTTACGGCAATGATCACACCAAGGTCTCCTATTCTTTTGCCAATAATCATTGCTAGTGTGTTGGATTCCTCGAGCAGCTAGGGCAAAGTTGCCATTCTCAGCAACTGGACCAATAGGAGATTCTCCCAGCATCACTTACTTTCTGCTCTCTTCCCGACGGACTTCAAAAAATACATCTCGGATGCTTGGTAAAGGTTCAGCTCCTAGGACTTGTCCTCGAACATAATCTAGATTCTTGTTAAGTCCCATCAGGAACTTAAATATCCTTTTCTTTTTGATGATTTCTCTAAACTTCTTCGCATCACCTACACCTCCCCATTGATGTTCTTCGAATGCGTCCAGTTGATGCCAGCGCCAGGAGAGGAGACTGTAGTATCGAGTGAGGGAAAAATCACCCTAACGGAGATCATGAAGAGTAGTTTCAATTTCGAAAATTACTGAAATATTTTCTTTACTTGAGTAAAATTCCTTCGCTGCTTCCCAGATTTCATGGGCTGTTTCATAGAGTAAGAAATTTTCCCCAATCTCATTAGTCATTGAATTGACTAACCAAGACATGACCATATTATTTTCTATCTTCCAGACTCTAAAATTTGGGTCTTTAACTTTTGGAGGATCAATTTCGCCGGTGAGGTACTCATCGTTTCCTTTGCCGGAGATGTAAATCTTCACAGACTGAGACCGCTGAAGGAAGTTGTTCCCATTCAGTTTATGGCCTGTAATGGGAAGAGGGAAGCCATCTGAACCACTATTGTTACCCAAAACAAGAGCTCCGGACCCCGAGGTTGCTTCGGATGATGGCGAGTCTTGTTTTTCAGTGGCCATGCCATATTTGGTTATGGGGAGGATCGTGTTTACTAAAGGTTCAGAGATAGCTCTGATACCATGTGGAAAAAAAAAAAGAGAAGATAGTTTTTGAATGACTGCATACCTAATTGGGTTGCCAATGGTTGGTATTTATAATCATACAATAAGGATTGTTCAGAATACCTAAACATAGATACATTATCCCTAGATACATGTACATGAATCTACATTAATGCGTTGAAATAACTACATACACATACATTTTCCAACAATACCCTTATCCCTTTATTCTAGGAAACAAATCACCACTAATTTACAGCTGTATATTTCTATAAACTAGGACACAAATCATGCGATTCCACATGCTACACACAAAACAAGTAAAAAAAAAAAAAAAATTCCAATCCTAAGTTAAAATAAAACCTTAATAAAAAATCCTACCAATGGTTAAAAAAAAAAAAAAAAAAAAGGCAATCCAGTGCACAAAGCTTTAGCTTTCCCTTTGCAAGCTAAAATCCAACCAATAATAAAATCTAAAATAAAATCTTTTCTTCAATAGATCGATTCTATTCTACGTCACTTTGTTTGAGGTTAATCATACGTTAGAACTTTGGAGACACTTTTAGAGGTTTTATAGTAAGTAGAACTAAAACATAATATATACATTGCAACTTTAGTAAATTAAAATGAATTAGAATAGTGAAAATCGAGGACCAATAAGTGCGAAAAAGGGGATCATTTTCAATAGCTTGAATCAATTATCCATTCAAATAGAGTGAATTCAAGCACAGTGGTTAAAATGGGAAAGCATCTTGGGTGTTTTTTGTGACCGTAGAACATCTATCAATATGAAATGAAAGTTTTATAGGATAGTTTTAAGGGCAAGTTTATATTAAAGAGTGTTCGACTATTAAGAAGCAACACTCTTGTAAGATGATTGTGGAGGAGATGAGGATGCTAATATAGATTTGTGATCATGTAAGGAAAGATAAGATAATAAATAAATATAATCAGAAGAAAATTGAAATGGCACCAACAGAAGAGAAGTTGAGAGGTCGCTTAAGATGGTTTAATCATAAGAAGAGTTACTGAATCTAAGTAAAATGTGTAAAAAAGATGAAAGTTAGACCCAAGATTACACGAACTAAATTTGTAAAGAAGCACCTAATGTAACATCACATAAAACACAACCTTAATAAAAATAAATTGAGGAAAAGGATTCATGTAACCAACTTCAACTAGTTTAGGACTAACACTTTGTTGAGTATTAACAAGAGGGATTAAACAGGGTTTGTGTGGTGAAACACAAGATAGATGACTCGACACTACATCCAAGCTTCATTTAGTTTTAGTTTTCCAATGAAGTTTACATGGCAAGAGAGAGAAATAGAGAGAGAGAGAAATAGAGAGAGAGAGAGAGAGAGAGATCTAAACCATTGTTTAGCAGGATGTTGAATATACATGTAAACATAGTAGAAGATGAGACATACAAAAAATACACACAAACAAATGTCATCTCAAAAATAAAATAAAAAATCAACATCTGCACTATGCATAAATGTGCAATCCAAAGTACACACACAATTACCATACGAATGCAGGAATAAATTTAAACTTCATTTATCCAAGTAGAGCATTCAACAAACACTGGTGAACCAGTGCTATAGCAAGTACGAAATTAAGAGAGAGAGAGAGATCTTCAAACATTCTGAGAATCAAGTAATACCTTGTGAGTTTCGTATGCTATCGGATCAACTGTTCAAACATAAAAAAAAATAATGAGAGATGCATAAACGAAGTTCATTAGATAGAAGTGAATTTTCATTAGATAGAAGTGAATTTTATGTAGTCCAAGCTCGCAAAGAAAGATTGAAAGAAAAAAACTGACCATTAGACAAGATGGGCTCTATGCCTTCATTCCCAGAAGCACTGTAGACATGAAAATAAAGATAAACCAACAGATGCCAAAACAATCGGTAAAAGTTTGCACTTGTATACTAGAGTTCTTATGATAACAAGTTTACCTATTAAAGGAATAAAAGTTTCAAAAAGCTTTATGATTGTTTTTGAACTGGCAATGAGTTCAATTACTGATAGGGGAACACCAAAGCATTATCTAGTTCACAAAATCTTACATCGTACGGATTGGTCCTTCCTCTTAAGTTTTCAATTCAACAGAGACCTATCATTTAATAAATGTAGATGATTAGCGGTCTGTCACCACTATACCGAAAGCCAACATTTGTCCCCATTCCCATGTGGCAGATCCTTGCAATGGCACTTGAGCCCCTTTCGCTACAGTCGAACAACCCTCCCTTGCATCTCCTTTGCCATAGAACGCTCGTGGGAGAACACCTTAAGGGCATTTGGGTCCCCTACTATCGCGATTAATTGCTCCCCCTCCCCTAAACCATGCCCCTCTTGCTGGGGGCATTTGGAGTCTCTGGAGATTTTGGGCCCATCATCACAGAGAACCTCATATTCACATTCATTAGGTTGGCCATGGAAAACAAGCGACTTGGTGCCTAAAATTAGGGGATCCATTGAGACACCCCCAATCAGCCTAAAGAGAGAGGCACTACCTAGTAAGAGCCGACCCAAACACGGCCACCCATACAAGTATAGCCACAATCCTTGTACTAGCAGATCATGCAGAGATATAGCCACTACTTGGCTGAGTGTCCACTTACCAATAGTTGGGTCAAGCTGTGCATGTCGTTTCTTAGATTTTCTTCTTTTTCTATTATTCAATGAATAACTGAGAGATGCAATCGTCTATTTCCAACAAATAAATGTTCCATTAAGGAGATGATTTACATACCTCGATTTATGTTATGGCGATGAAGGAATATTAAAGAATTGGCACAATACATGATTTGACTAATTAATATGGGGGTTGACCAACATGGGGTTTCTAAGCACAGATGTAACATCAATAATGCCATTTCAAAGGATCTACGTATTAATATCGAATATAGAATCTCATTCATTCGTTGCATGAGCAAGGCATTAGATTTTGGGGTTTCCATGACTCAAATGATTTATTTGTTGCTTAAATGTCACATAACTAAAAGCAGGCATAACAGAGAACATACTATTGAGTGACAATTGGTTTTATCTAGAAGGGCAATAAGGCATGCAAGCATGCCTGTCAATGGGACGGATTTGGTTCAGATCCGACTCAAACTAGATCTAATAATATTAGACCAAATTCGCTAAATTAAATTTGTGACCCAATAGATCTAAATTCGTTGAGTTCCAAGGATTAATGGATATAGATCAGAATGATCTGCTAGACTCATTAATTTTAAAAATAAAAAATAAAAATTTTAAATTTTTAAAATTGGTGGAAGTGGCAATCGACGAGTTGCTTGGCAAAAGCCACAAGTGGGATTATGTGGCCCATCCTTGGACTTGGTAGAACAACCACATGCGGCATTTCATCCACGATAAGTGGCTAGAAACTCTGTACCCAGTTTTGGTGAGCTATCCTAGGTTTCATTCTATTTATATACAGAGGTTCTGCGTTGTAAGACAGAATATATAGAATGTAAGTTTAGTCAAAATAGGACTGCTAGTAGTATAGAAGTAAATTTGGGAACTCAAAAGATTGTAGAAAAAGAAAACTTTAGATACCTTGGATCTATAGTTCAACAGGATGGAGGGATTG
>JAVXUM010000021.1:8384877-8403785 GCA_035590655.1 Pouteria glomerata | reverse complement strand
CCCCCCCCCCCCCCCCCCCCCCCAAAAAGGTTTCTTGTGACTATGGTTTTTCTTGAAAGTTCCCACCATAACAATAACTAACTACACAAGCATGAAACAGTGGAATATTATTGTAAGAAATTCTAACCAGGAAAGGGACCAATCAACCCATCTATACTTACATATATATATATATAGCACATACCATTGTTCTCCCACATAATATTTCAAACTCCCCCAAGCACAGAATTTAAACCTAGCCTTCTTTGTACACCGGTTACATTCCATATCCAACCAACCAAAATTCCTTAACTGAAATTAAGAATGGGTCTACGAGATGTTGGAGCTTCTCTGCCACCAGGGTTTAGATTCTACCCTAGTGATGAGGAGTTGGTCTGTCATTATCTCTACAAGAAGGTCACCAATGAAAAAGTTCTAAAGGGAACTCTGGTAGAAATTGATTTGCACACATGCGAACCATGGCAACTTCCTGGTAGGTTTCTTTTATTTTTAGATTTTCTTTTACTCTTTCTTCTGTGATGATTTGGGGATGGTTTAGTGTATATATATATATTACTTTCTTTTCTTGCCATCAGAATTGATGAGATTTAATTTCTTTGTTATTTTTGATACATAAGAATCAAATAATTTTAACAATGACTGCATATATGAATTATATACACTGTGTTAGTTCGATAGCTTGTTTTTGTTAATGTTTTAGCAGGCTTGTAAGGCATACAGACACCTAAAACTGTCTGGGTTCTTGTATAAGGTATCAGACAGACACTTTGCACATGTATAGGTTCTGTAGAGGACAAAGATTAACGTTTTCAATAATAGTCTGTCTTTTAGAGAGAGAGAGAGAGAGAGAGAGAGAGAGAGAGAGAGAGTGGGTCAGATGCACATGCATGTTCTTAGCAAGGATAAAGAATTAAAGTTGAAGAAATTTAACAGTGTCTTCATTAAATTAAAACTTTCAAAGTAAGCAAATTCTTCATCAGTTTGTTCTATTCCTCTATGTGGTAATGCTAAGTTGTACAAGGGTATGACACACCAAGCATATCTTCTACTGTTAGGAAAGTGATACATGGTATTCTCCTGTCCTGCTTTTTGCCCTTTTCATAAAGCAAAAAGAGAGTAAAAAAAGAATGATCTTTTTCTAAAGTGAGAATTGACCCAAAAAAAAAAAAAAAATTAAAAAAAAAATAAATAATAAAATTAAATGTTTTTAAGTATTTTTACCTCTTACGCTTCCTTTTGGATTTGAAATTGGATTTGAAAAATAACTTTAATAACATTATTTCCCTCTCCATATATATACCTCCTTCAAGTTCATCTTAAGACAGGTTATTAAATTTTCAACCATCCTTGGTGTTTCAAAATGGCTTTTTCAACTACTGCATGCAATGTTTAGCCTCTGGACCAAAACACAATGGCAACGTTGCCATCGTGTTTCTTTTTTCTTTTTTTTTTTTTTTTTAATTTTTGGAATAGAACTCCTCATATCTTTTCCATAGGCTATTAATTGGGATCGCATCTATGGCAAGCTTGACTGAAGCATTATTGTGGTATTGGATTGTTTGCATGAGATTTATCCTAAATATATCAACCAAAATGGGTCAGTTTCAAATATATATAAATATATATATATATGTGGGTGTGTGTATGTAGCTCCCCAGAGCTTAATTATGGGCTCTTTAATTTGAAGGTTGGAAGGGTATTAGTATGCTTAATTAGGGTTAAACACACTGACAGTATTTCAACCGGACCACCAACATTTTTATAATTCTATAGATTTGGTACAAAAAATAAATAAATAAATAAAAATAAATAAATATATGACACTTGATTTTACCATTATTTTTAGTTTTTTTTTTTTCGAGATTTGGTAGCAATATATATATATATATGACACTTACTTTCACCATTAAAGTGTTTTTTTTTTTGAAGGCCGTTAAAATTAGTTGGTTTTTATTTATGTAAAATATTACTTTTTAGAAACCCTTGCCCAACGTTCCCAAAAGTCCCATCACTAAAAGAGATTCTGCTGATGTGTGATGAGTGTGATTCAAGATTGGTTGATAGCGAAAGTTAATATTAATTAGTAACTATTACTTCTAATTGGAAGATCGAGAGAGGTAACTAGAACTGTTATGTGATTTTCTCGAGATATTAAATATGGTTTAATTTGGGACATCCCAGGGTGATTAACGTACGAGCGTGTGCTACTAGTTCAGTGAAAATCAGGCTCAATCTGTACTATTAGATTCAAATTTAATGATTCAAAATTGAATTAATATTACATGCAATGTTAACCTCTCTCATTTTAATTTAAAGACTCTATCTTCTCAATTTAAATTATTCTTTCCATATAAATAATGTGAAGTTAGGAAAAGCCGTGACTCAGCAGCAAGTCAGGACATGAGAGGATAAGAAGCTTGATACTAAATTTTAACACACAAGAAAAATAACTTTAAATAAGTAGACTTTTAGTTTAAAAAAATCAAAGAAACAAGAGCGAACATATCAAAAATGATATTGGATTCAAAAATTTTATGTGAAAGTAAAATCTGAATGATATAATTATGTTAGTGTCATAATTAAGTAAATTTTATGATTTTACTATTTTAAACAATACATCATTTTATTTATTTATTTTTCTAATCACATGATATCAATGTTGTAGTATTTGATAAAAGGTAAAAAAATAGTCACTTTCATTTTTACCTCAATTTTGGTGTATACGTGACAGTAAAGTTTATCATATACGAGTGAAATGAGAATGGATCAGTGTTTTAAAAATTGGACTGAATTGGTCGGTTTAACCGGTTGAACTGACTGATCTAAGAAACAGCTCGATTAACCGCTTAATCATGTTTCAACTTCAAATTAGTGAAAAATCGACAATCTGGCGATTGAATAGATAAACCGTGCCAATTTAACGGAGGAAAGAGAGAGGAAGACCCAAAAGCTGTTGGAAACGAATTATTAAACATGACCTTGCCTACATGGATTTAACGGAGGATATGACCCTCAATAGATTTGATTGGCGTCGTCAAATCCATATAGCTGGCCCCACCTAGTGGGAAAAGTCTTAGTTTGGTTTGGTTTGGTTTGGTTATTCTAAAATAATCTGTTAATGATAATTGTTAAAATATATATATTTATGAGTTGGCTTACAACATAGCATACAACTATTGATTGTCTACTAGTAATTAGGAATTATGGAGAGAGAGAAGTATAGAGAGAGTGATCTAGTCAAAATTGGGATATATATATATTGTTTCTAGTAGCCTAATTTTAATTTGTTAAAATATTTTCAAAATTAAATTAATTAATATTGAAGTAATAATTTGATAATAAAATGGATTATTTGGTAAAATTAAATGATTAACATGAAAATAATAATTTATTAAGATAAACAATAATGTATTATTAAAAAATATTGTAATGAATAAATATTCGTTAACTGCTATTTTATGAAATTATGATTTAAATTTTTTTTTTCCCACAAGAAGTTGGATCCATTAGGTTTATACATCTAGATTGGATCTTACAAATCAGATTTAATTATTTTTGGATTTGGATCAGATCTATTATAATAGGATCTGAATATGACAGATTTGATACAGATCAAATCCAAATCCGC
Source organism: Pouteria glomerata (assembly GCA_035590655.1). Taxonomy (NCBI): domain Eukaryota; kingdom Viridiplantae; phylum Streptophyta; class Magnoliopsida; order Ericales; family Sapotaceae; genus Pouteria; species Pouteria glomerata. Next base: position 8,400,157 of record JAVXUM010000021.1, on the reverse strand, counting down.
TCCATTGACAAGTGTACACGCAAGTATCCACTTTAAGGTAATTCATTGCTTTAGAATGTCTATTAACCAAATAATAGTTGTAAAACTTTGAGAGGCTGCAGTCCTAATTTTAAATTCTAGCAAGCTCTATCTTGACAAAAAATCACCAGAAAAGGTGATGGGCCTGATGGCAACTCCAAACCATACAACATGATAAATGCACCTTTGCTTTATTTGAGTTGGGCCCAATTCCGTGTTGAATTCCTTCATGTGTTTGGCGCCATTTTTTAGATTTTGTCAAGGTTGTCAAACATATCATTCACTATTTAAATTACTACTTTTTACGAATAAATTGTTTTTACTTTGGGACAAACACAATCTTACATCAATTTATCCTTTTCAGTAAATAAGCCAACTTATTTAAGGTGGCCAAAGTTCAACAATGCTCATTTTGACTTCTTGGCTGAACCCACCACTGATATGGCAACCAAGACACCCTATCAGCTAACCTGGAGCACGTTCCTTGTTCAACTTTCTATTTATTGGCTCTGTATTCAGTAGTTATTTCTTCAAAATTTTTACAAGACTCTTTTAAGACTTCATTCGTCAACATGACTTTCTTGCGCTTATCAGTATTCCCATTTATGAAGAAGATCAAAATTGCTGGTGCAAACAGAATTGGTATAAGAAACTTTCACAATGTTGTTTCAATGGTACATTTTTTAAAGGCATTAGGGAATTGAAGCGTAAACCTTCCACAAATGGCAATGGCAATGATCTTACCGCAACAGAAATCTTGCAGCCTCCTGACACTCTTCAACTCGGTGATTGTAGCCAGGGTTAGCTGTCAAAACTTGCTTCAAGCCTGAAAATGCCAATAATATCTTGTATGCTTTCTGAATCTCATTTTCATGATTTTGAAATTTTGGTGGATGTACAAGCTTGTGTTCTCTGGTCTACAAATGCAAAGTAGACTAAATAGAATTTAAATTTCCGATTGAAGGAAACTACTCAAAAAGTAAATCTTAGAACATATAACAGAAAAATTAAGAACTTCAAATCAGGACTAGCCATTTGGACCGAATTCTACAAGATGAAATCATACAAAGTTAATAGCAGCAGAGGTCATTAAACTTGTAACAACGAATGTGGTTGTTAGATATATTGAAATATGTTAGAAATATAGAAATAGATTTTATTCTTTGATTTTATTCCTTGATTTACTCTTTCCTTCTTTATGGATAGTAATCCTTTCCTAACTTGAACAAGACTCCTACGAGAATAAATATATGCATAGGTAACCATAACTGGGTGTCAAAGTACATTGCACATGGCAGCCTATATGACACATGCAACTACTACTAATACACCTGCTCTATAGATGTACCTACGGGCAGTTGTTCCATCTTCACCTATGACCATTTCTGATGAGTACTCCAAGTGTCTTCAGTGTCAATTAGCTCAACAGGCATCTATTTCTAGTGCTTCTCTTGCTCATCAAAATAATCTCATTGTATGTCTATCTACTTGTCCTCCGACACCTGGAACCTTAATTCCTTTGCTTCAAACCATATGTCTAGAACTCCCACACATTTTATGATATTCAGTATTCATCTACCATTCACTGAAATTAATGGTTCCGGTAATCTAGTTGGTGGCATTGGTATGGCTAATCCATTCCCTTCTTTACTTTAGTCTTTTGTGTCATAAGTACCTTCTTTTTCATATTATCTTATGTCTATTGGTGAACTTTCTAAACAATTAAATTGTTTAGTGACTTTCTTCCTTGATTCAGTCATTATCTAAAATATGAAGAGAAGGGAGACGATTGGTGGAGGACAGAGCATAAAGCTAGAGGGATCTACTACCTTAACACACCATCTGTGTAACCTCCTACATGTTCCTCCATTGGAAAATCATTATCACATTGATCATCCTTTTCTTGCTAGGTTCAAATCTATAACCCCTAATTTGCTTCAATTATAGTCCTAAGATTGTGAGTCATACAAGTTGGGAAACCATAATCGTGCTTCCTTTTATGCCTGACTTAATAATACAGTTTTGAGTGCTTTTTATTTAGTTCATTCAAATGTTGGGGTCTGAGCTGTGTTATCTATAAATTTGATTTTTGGTACTTTGTCACATTTGTTGATGATGTTTCCAAAAGTACTTGGATTTATTTAATGAAAGGTCGTTTTGAGTTATTTTCTATATTTAAATATTTTTGTACTAAAATTCAAACTAAATTTGATAGCCCATTCAAATTCTTCATATTAACAATGTTAGGAAATATTTTTCCGAACTTTTCATTGATTTCATGTACTCCGTTGGCATACTCCACCAACCATCTTGCTCTCTCACTACTAGGGTTGTGCATAACTAGGTCAAAATTTGGTCTTCAAACCAAACCTATCAAATTCAAGATATTTGGTTTGATTATCTATCTAACAATAGTCATTTTGGTTACCTTTTGTAAAAATAACAGTTACTAGTTTTGGCTATGGCTTTGGAATTCCAAAACCAAATAGACCAAAATAACCAAATTTAATTTACTCAATATTCGATATGTATCATGTAATTGTAAGATGTACTAGTGTGTCCATCTCTTACTCGGTATTTTGAATGTGCTAATGTAACATTCATTGAGTTTGCCATATTTTTCTGAGTCTCAGTTCTCGTCCTCTCTTGATGAGAGTCTTCCCTTATATATCCTTCCAGTTGAGGTCCTTATAGCTCGTCACTCATGTTCAATTGTATCTCTCTCTAGTCGCTTTCTTAATTGTAAATTTACACCACAAGTTCAGTAGATAGCCTTTTCCTGAATCTTCAAAAACTCCACTGTTTTCTCCGAAGTTTCTAACAACTACTAAAGACTTAGATTTGCCTATTGTTATCCGGAAAGATAAACAAACCTGAACTTTTATCTAATTTCTAATTTTGTGTTATATCATGCCTGGTGTCCTTATCATGCATTTGTTTTTTCTTTATCTTTTATAACTATTTCTAACTCTGTGAATGAAAATTTATCTCCCTTTAGGTGGCGTTCCACCAAGAAATATGAGATGTCTGCTCTCCAAGCCAATAATAATTGGAAATTGGTGAGCCTTCCTCCTAGAAAGTCAGTCGTTAGATGTACATGAGTATATACAGTCAAGATGCACCACAATGGTTTTGTTAATAAATTAAAAGTTCATTTGGTGTGTAAAGCATATATATAAGTTTATGAATTGGATATCTCCAAGACCTTCTCTCTTACTGCTAAAATTACTTCTACCTATCTTCTCATTTCTTTGAATGCCATCTATCACTGGTCTCTTCATCAACTTGATGTCAAAAATGCATTCTTATATGATGATACGGAGGAAAAAATCTACACGGAGCTACCTCTTGGGTTTGTTACTCAAGGGGGGTTCAGGTTAGTATGAAAACTTAATAAGTCATTATATAACCCAAAAAAAGGCTCATCGAGCATCGTTTGACATATTCAGCACTACGAGTACAAAATTCAGTCTAACTCGATATGGTATTGATCATTTTGTGTTTTATCATCATTCCACTTATGGAAGGATAGGGCTCTTTGTGTAGGTAGATAACATTATCATATGTGATGGTACATAGACTATCATTGATTTAAAGTCGTTTCTTCAAAGTAAGTTCAGCGCTAAAGATTTGGGCTAACTAAAGTCTTTTTTAGGAATTGACATAGCTCCATCATGCAAGTGAATTGCTCTCTAGTAGAGGAACTATGTTCTAGACTTGTTGCCTGAAACTAGTATGCTAGGCTGTAAACTTGTAGACATTCTAATGGATCATAATATGAAACTTGTTTCAGATAAGGCGCTATTAAATGATCATAGTCAGATAGGAGATTAATAATAAAGTTGAACAACTTAACGGTGTTACAACCGGATATTTCATTTTCTATAAATTTGATCAGTCAATTTATAGAATCACCTCATAACAATCACTGGGATGCAGTTGTCTGATCCTGAGATATTTAAAGGGAACTCCTAAAAGAGGCTTGTTGTATCAAAATAATGAACATATTTCAGTTTAGGAGTACAAAGAAGTAAATTGGGCTAGAGCACCATCATACAAACACTCAACTACTGGTTATTAACTTATGTATCTTTATTGGAAATAACCTAGTATCTTGAAAGAATAAGAAGCAAACAGTAATAGCAAGGTCAAGCATAGAGTCAAAGTCATGGCTCACAACCTCATGTGCATTGATCTAGATACAACATATGTTGAAATAGATCGAAGTTCACCATTTACAACCTATGGAGCTTTTATGAGATAATGAGACTGTTGTTCACATTTCTTCTTACCTAGTGTTCCATGAAAAAACTAAACAAATTGAGGTGGATTGTCATTTTGTTATAGAGAAGATCCTATAGAATGTTATTAAAACTAGTCATGTCTAGTCTGAAAACCGTCTTGCTGATTTATTCACCAAGGCTTGGAGGGTCTTGAGTTAAATTTAAATACAAGCTTGGAACATATGATTTATGTGCTTCAACTCGAGGGCAAGTGTAAGAAATATAGAACTATGTTAGAGACCTAGAAATAGGCTTTATTCTTGATTTACTCTTTCCATCTTCATACAGGATTACAATCTTTTACTAGTTTGTACAGGACTATTAAGAGTATAAATATACGCATAGACAACCCTAATTGGGTGCTATTGCTAAGCCTTTTGTTCAATCTTTATTTGTTGACAGCAGTTACATGATTAATAGAAATCAAACCCATTCAGTAAGAGAGCAATTTAAAAAGGAAGCAGAAAAATTTCACACGATATCACTTCACATTCTGCTTCAAGTATTCATTGACCTCACGTTATGCATTTTCTTGGTCCTGATTCATTAGACAACTAGGAAGGTGCTAAAATATATCCTCTCCCTCCCTCCTTCAATTCACCCAATGATAATCTTTCCATCACCCTATGCAATTATCATAAGGGAATGATTTTAGGAAATGCAAAAATGTGCTCCTGAACCAATTCAAAAACCATTATGGATAAAATTTTTTAAATTAAACACTAGAACTGACATGAATATCGAAAAATAAAAAATGGAAGGGGACATATAAGAGATACTAATATGTATTACACATGCATACAAGTGCATGTGCATGTTCGCCGGGGGAGGGGGAACTTGGGTAGAAAGAGAGAGAGTCCATATCTTACCTTGCAGTTCATACAGGTAACACAACCATAGCTTGAAAGCAGTATGGCTGATTGATCCAATATCCCATTTTTCAAACCCAAATACTCATTTTCAATCAGCCTACACTTGAAAAAAAAATAGAGAGAGAAAGAAGAAAGAGAGAGAGAGAGAGAGAGAGGGAGGGAGGGAGAGAGAGAGGGGGAGAGGGAGAGAGAGAGAGACTTAGAAAAATGGATATTTCTGCAAACAAACTACATCGTACATGTGATAGGATAAAAAATTTAGTTCATAATGGAAGTAAAAGAAAATGAGACATTTCAAGAAGGTTAAGGCATAACTGAGAAATTTGATTAGCTAGAATCCAAAAAAGAGAGAGAAACATTCACAGGGCATTCAATTTTACACGTGTGCCATTTGAGGATGCAAATAAGCTGCTAAAAAAGAACATAGCATGCAATTCAAAGGATACATGGTTCTGATTATTTTTGTGAAGGCATCAAAATCCAGAACAGCAAGAAACCACAATAGTTTCTCAAGCACAAACCGATGCAATCAAGGGACAATATATTCTCTTTTTCCATGAAACAGATGGAATTTTTTTCATTTCCAAGAGATTGCAACAAATACCGGTAGAAAAATAATTGAACAACGATAAAGAGACTGGATTACAATTAAACAAGGACAGACTAATCATATTAAAGCAAAACAAGGGTACGACGAGCAACAAAAGCCACAGCCCACTAAATAGTGAATACAACAGAAACTCACAAGCTTATCATTGGCTTTGATACCACGTGGAAATTCTAGGGTTTAGTTGAGTGGATGACACACCCACTAGGGTTGTCTTGTCTTGTATTTATTAATAGAAGACGTGTATAATATGGAACGAAAATCATATGTGATTTTTTCAAACTACAAAAAGAATAATTCCCTAAGTTGATAGAAAAAGAAGTGCTTTGGAGAGAATGATTTATCTCCCTTCTTGTATTGTATTTATAATCAATGATGTGAGAAGGTATGTGAGGATATGCAATATCCTGATATCCAAAAATACAATATTCTACCATCAACATAAAATATCAAAAACTCCCTCTCAACCTAGAGCATAGAGATCAATCATGGTTGTTAGAGATTTTATTATGATTGATTGTAATTTCTTATTTCCTTTCTTGCATTGACAGCCTTGATTAGCTGTTTTTCCTATTTTGATTGTAAGCCAACAATATAAATATAAGGCTCCATTTGGCATCCCTTTAGCTATTTAGCTACCAACTATTCAACATTTTTTGTCTTTTTCTAAAATGAATAAACTTACCCTCTTACATTTTAATTTTTTTTTTAAACTATGAAGGGCAAAATTGTCAAATTAACCAAAAACCAAAAAGCTAGCCAATAAAAAGCTAACTTTTTTCCCTTCCCAAACACAAAAAAGGTAGCATTTTTGTAACTAGCTAGTAACCAGCTACAAAAAAACTAATTTTTTTTTTTCCCAAACCAGGCCTAATATATGGGAGACTCTTCATCTAGTCAAAATTTGCCTCGAGCTGTTTTCTAGAAAGCTAATGATGTCCCTTGCTCTATCACATCAAAGAAATTAAACAGTGATAATTATTTGAGTCGGGCACAAGCAATTAAAGTTTTTCTTTGCAGGAAAAACAAACTGCAATAATTCACTAATGAACCACCTTCTTCTGATTCTAAGTATGATGTTTGGATGAGTGAGGATGCGGTTGTAATGGGTCTTCTGTGGCAAAGTTTAAAGGATTCTGTTGCTACTACTATTGAATCTGTGATTCCTCAAAAAAGATATGGGACTGTCTTAAACCTATTCCTAAAAGAGTAACATATCTCGAGTCTATGAGTTGTATGAATAGATGCTTTTAACAAAACAAGATGAGAAATCATTATCTAAATATTACAATCACTTGAAAAGTTGATGGGAGCAGTTGTTACAATATCACCCATTCAGTGCAAATTTGACACAGTAGAAGAAATATTGGGAAGAATTTATGATTGCAAATTTTCTATCTAGCTTTAATCCTGCCCCACGAAGATTTAAGGATCAGATCTTAGCGAATGTTACATTACCCACTGTTGTAAGTGCTTATATCCACATATAGCGATCCTCATTAGGCAGTCGTGCTTCCACTAGTGGTCATACAGTGACACCTACTGATTCATCAATGCTTGTTAGTCAACACAATCGTGGTGGCTCTTCTCGAGAGCTCTCGTGATGGAAGAAATACCTAAGGTGAAAATCGAGGTAGAGGCAGATCTTCAAGTAATAGAGGCGATCATAAGTGTGATTTTTGCAGGGAGAACCACTCACATTGAACCTTCTTGTTGGAAGAAATATGGTAAACCAGAGTAGGCACATCATGTTAATAATCAAGGTTCTACACAGGCCTTCAATACCTCTAAGTGATACTCACACATCTGATTCTCGGAAGACATTTCTCTCAACTGTAATAGCTTATTCAGTCCCTGCATGTTTTAACTCCCTCTACTTCCTCTTCTACTTTGGCCAATTTAGGTAACCCGGCTCTTGTGGCCTCTTCTTCTCCATCCTGGATTATTAATTTAGGAGCGAGTTCGCATATGACTAGTAATCCTTACTTACTCTCTAATCTCAATCATCTTGATCATAATATTGTGTTAGCATCCTAGATTATTGATTCAAGAGGCAGTTTGCATATTAAAACATACTAAAAAGTAGCATCACATATGAAAATAAAAAATTATTTAATTAACTTATTATTAGGCATTCATGAATTTAGATAGATTTCAATTTATATCTTTAAAAGTTTTTTATATTGTTAGAATATTAGAAAATATATTGGGAGGCTATTATTCTTAGGATCTTTAGTTTTAGGAACGTATATTAATGTTTGTATTTATGGACATGCTCTATAGCTAGCCCAAGCTGTGATAATATATATATGATGTGAGACTAATGGGGCTTAAGTCACAGCCACTAAACCATTAACCCTTTTCTTAATTATTTATCTTTCTTCTCTTCATATTAATTTCAATTCTAACTTATATATCTTTTATACTTTTGTGTGGCTTTCTAAATTTTTCCATTTCCATGATCCTGGGTAAGTTCTAACCGAATCAAACCAAACCAAACCAAACTTTTTCCCACTTGGTGGGGTCGACTATATGGATTTGACAACGCCAATCAAATCTGTTTAAGTCGTGTTCCCCATTAGATCCATATAAACAAGATCACGTTTAATAGTTTCTTCCAACTACTCTTGGGTCTCCCTCTCCTACTCTTGGCAATCTCCATACTTTCACACCTTTTAACAGGTGCCTCCGCTGGATGCCTTCTAATATGACTGAACCATTTTAATCGATTTTCTCTCATTTTATCTTCAATTGGTGCTATTCCTACTTTTCCTTGTTCCTAACCCTATCTCTCCTTATAATCCCGCACATCCATCTTAACATTCTCGTCTCCACAACTACCATCTTCTGAACATTATTATGCTTTAATGCCTAACACTTTAATCGATATAACAATGCTAGTCTTACCGCCAACTTATAATACTTTCTTTTAACCTCGAAGGGGATTTTTCGATCATATAAGACCCCTGAAACACTCCTTCATTTAGTCCACCCAGCCTGAATCCTATGATTTACATCATTATCAATCCCTATATCATGTTGTATCATAGATTCAAGGTATCTAAAGTTTTCTTTCTCTACAATCTTTTGAGTGCCCAAACTAACTTCTATGCTACCAGTTATCCTATTTTGACTAAACTTGCATTCCATATATTCCGTCTTATATCGACTTAGCCTCAACATTTTTGTCTCTAACGTTTTCTGTCACAATTCTAACTTAGCATTCACTCCTTCTGTCGTCTCGTCTACTAAAACAATGTCATCTGCAAATAATATACACTATAGCACCTCATCCTAAATATGTCTAGTAGTCTCATTCATAACTAGGGCAAACAAGTACGGGCTTAACGCTAAGCCTTGGTGTAGTCCAATCGTGATAGAAAACTCTTTAGTCTCTTCGCCAGTCGTCCGTATAAATGTCACAGCTCTATCATAAATGTCCTTTATAACCTCAATACATGTGACATACATTCTTTTTTTTTCCAATACTCTCCATAGAATCTACCTAGGAATCCTATCATAGACCTTCTCCAAATCAATGAACACCATATGTAAATCTTTTTGACCTTCTTTATATTGTTCCATTAACTTCCTCAGGAAGAAGATAGCCTCCATGGTTGATCTCCCAGGCATGAAGAATGAGAACAGCAAAAAATACGAAAAAGAAAGAAAGATTATCCTGAAAGAAGAAACAGAAGAAAGAAAGATTATCCTGAAAGAAGAAACAGAAGAAAGCTGATTAGGCACCAGCTCTACCTAAATGACAAAACAAGCACCAGAAAGCCACTAGAGATGCCAGGATACAAGTTATTAGAGTAAATTGCTGATGCAAAACAGACCTAAAGAAGCAACATAATGAGCCAAAAAAACAATCGAAGTGGTAAAATGGGATTAATAGCAATAGCAACATACTCTTAATAATTTTAGAATTAGAAGTCCAAAAACTAAAATGTGGCATATATACGTGTGTGTGTGTGACGTAAATATTCAGGCTTCACACCACAATACAGGTTGGATTAATCAGCAAATTCATAGAAGTATCAAATTCTCAAAACAAGTTAAAACAAATTCAAATGGGACAGATAGCTTCCCAGTCGGGAAATACTAATAAGGAAAATGAGAAACATTAGACGTTTAGCCAGCAAAGACGATACCACAACCTTAATTTAAGAGCTTTATACACTAGGTTGGCCTTTATGTATTATTTTTTTCCTTTCTAAGGGGTGTCTAGTTTATCAACGGCGGGATGAATAAGGTGCAGTGCATGCTAAATTGCAATGAAATCCCTGTAACTTGCAAAAGGAAAAATGGACCCAAAATTGCCTTGAGATACACTAAAAATTTACTAATTACCCCAAAAATACAATATCTTAGGAAACTAGTCCAACAATATATGACATAATGAGACCTTACTAAGACAGAATATTCTCATTCTCAATACTGGCATGTTTAAATCGATTGAATTCTATAGAACTTGACTTGAAACAAAAGATCAATCCTGCAATCCTATTAAAATTTAAATTACATCACTAGAATATAGGCATCAATTCTATTTTTAGTCTCTGTTTTTAGAATAACATAAATTTTAGAGTTAAAATATGGAAAATCTAAACCAAGCTCAATAATGTTGACTTTAAAAAAAAAAAAGTTCAGTAAGTTAAGAATTAAAAAATTACCGGTCATACTCAATATTTTCTATGGGAGAGACGGTGAGATTATTAGCACTCTCAAAAGCCAACAGGTAAGCAATTCCAACCTGTCAATCAATTAGTTGTGGTTGTTAATAAAGCACATGAATTGAAAGGGAGTCCCATCAGTCAAAATCAGACATTCAAAATAACTATAAGCCATAAAAATCCAGCAAGGATACACAATACATAAAACAATAGCAAAGTGCGGATCTTTTCTAATTAAACGAACTCTTTTTTTTTTTTTTTTGAAACTTAGAAGATATTATATTGCATCAAAGAAAGTCAAGGTATAAGGCTTTCCTTATCTACAATGCCAAGCAAATCATAAGGGAAATTAACTAAGGAACATCTGTTTGAAATTGAGCCATTTAGACAACTAGAGGCTAGATAACGTGCAGCTCCATTAGCAGTTCTCTTGCACCATGAGAAGGTCCATTGCCTAAAAGATTTCCAGGATTGAATATCTTCGAGGATGGATGAAATCTCCCACAAAGGAGGGCTGTTACTAGAAAGTAGCGAGTGTATGATTACGAGAGAGTTACTTTCAAGAATAGCATTAGACATACCCCAAGTTATCACCATGGAACAAGACAACTTAATAACCTAGGCTTCTGCTGCAAGAGTTAAGAGAACTCTTAAATGTCCATAGTTAATATCAAGAATTGAGCCAAGGGAGTCTCTAACGACCACAGCAAAGGTTGCACACTTTGTTGACGAACAGAAAGCTCCATCACAATCGAATTTGAATTGATTGTCTGATGGTGGCTGGCATGAAAGGTTTAAAGCTACAGAAGGCTTGAATCTGGTCTTTGATTTTTGAATGAAGGGAGCTTCCAGATAGTTAGAAGTTACGTTGGATGCATATCGAATAGTGTCAAGTGGAGAAAGAGGGGTACCATTAAAGGTGAAGTTGTTTCTTGCTTTCCAGATACTCTAAGAAATATTAGCAACAAATGTAAAGAGCATAACTTTTGCTGGGTTGTCTTCCCAGTTAATTATTTTGAAACTGGATATATTTTGAAAGAGTTTCTGCCATAATTAAAATGGTGATTTTGATCAAAGCAAATCATGGTGTAAAGATTTATGCTTTTCAAACTTCAGTAACACTTCAGCCCTCAGTGTGGATCTGAGATCATACACAATGTGCATATGCTTAATAAAAACCTCTATTTATTTTATTTAGTTTTCGCATAAGTAAATATTATTCGTTAGGCTAAAAGGGTTGGAATAACTTCATGACCTTTTGTCTAGGTGGGGGTGCATTTCGACTTAAGCTAGGCCCTCTCGTCGCTTAATAAAAAACTTATACTAAATTTAGTTTTGTACATAACTCTATAGCCAAGAATCAGTAATAGTTCCATTTTGATTCCACAGAGAATTCCTTTAACTAAATATTAAGGTAGCATCATTATTTCCAAATCACAAATAAGTGTGCCACGAGGGTGGGCCTTTATTGGATACAGGAGATTGGCCCCCACCTGCACGCTTTAGGCATGTCTGCCAAGACATTCAATATTGGGATGTGAGGACTTGCACTTTTCAACCCACACTATAAAATTTCAAGTAAAGCATTATATGTGCAAAGTGAGCTTCTTTCTCGTAAAAGCAACCTTTTTACTTGGACATTGAGAAGCACTTGTTGATGTAGCTTAACACCATTGCTCCTGGACCAAAAGGAAATGAGTGGACGGCATAAGGCATGGACTCTCTTTCCAAGAAAAACACTAGTGTGTGCATATGGAGGAGATCCCATGGAATCATCAATGTCATTTTCATTTCCCGAATTTTGGATTGGAAATTCCCTATGTAGGTATTGCGGAACAAATAATAATTTGTTTACTAAGTAAGCATCAAGTAGGCATTAATGGTACCCTGAGTGAAAGATCAAGTGATGGAAAATGGCAACACCCAATAAAAGTCTACAAAAGGCGTGGAGTGGATGGTTCTAAGGCCCAAGCCTTAATTTGGCATATGCTAGATGATGTGGGGTCTACTTGGGATATTAACTAGACTTGGCTCTTGGATTCTTTAAGTGCCTTTTGGTATTCAAAGTTTTTTGATTCTTTCATATTATTAATATAGTCTTTCGGTTCTTCAATGTTATTAATATAGTCTTTTGATTCTTCCATGTTATTAATAAAGAAGTCTTATGGGCTAGATTGTTTAAGTGTCTTTTGGATTTAGAAGTCTTTTAGTTCTCCTATGTAGTAAAAAAGTCTTATGGGAGTTTAAAGTTAGTTGAAGGTCATTTAATTTGGGAAATTCTAAAGTCAAGTTGAAATTAGTATAAATAAGATTGCAAGCCCTATGGCAAGGTATGATTGAGTGAATAAAAAAAGTAGCTTTAAGCTTTTGATTGTGTGACACAATCTTTTCTTTGGCGTGATGCTAAAGAGCTCTAAGTATGATACCTAGACCTATCCTTCTCTAATATTTTCTGTTCTTCATACAAACACTATTCACATTCATTGCTCACAGTCCCAAACAGACTTATTTTCAAGTATTTCTAGCATCATTAATTCTCTTCCAAATCTGTCTTGCATCAACTTAGTATTAGAGCAAGCGAAGCATCATATCTACACAATTCGGAAAGCTGTTTAGAGAAAGACTAATTGATCTATAGCGTGATGAGATTCTCTTAAAACTTGTGGAGTAGATGGGTATTTATAATTCACATATTAGCACTTTGGAAGGCGAAAAAAACTCAATATAATGATAGCGAACGCGGCGAAAACTCCAATAATCATAATGAAAATGGTGAAAATTAAGGCAAGCATACAGAAGAGCAGCAAATAGAGCCTCTTCGGAGGCAGCAATTTAGGGCAAACCAAAGTCAAGGAATGCAACAAAGTTCCTTGTCTAATTGGGCCCATGAGTTGCTACAAAAAAACCAATGTGAGACCTATGATACAGTCGAAGATATTACTAAGAAGATTAAAATGGAGGTTCCAGATTTTGAAAGTAAGGTCAACCCTACTTTGTTTCATGATTGGCTGGCTTCTATTGAAGAGTACTTTGACTGGTATGATACGGCTGATGATCGGCATGTGGGATTTGCTAAGATGAAACTTGTTGGATTAGCAAAAATCTGGTTGATGGGAGTCGAAGGTGATATTCGAAGGTTAGGGCAACCACCAATTGGTACTTGGTAAGAGATGAAGGCCAAGTTGAGAGAAAAGTACATGCCATCAAATTATCATGAGAAGTTGTGTGAACAACTCATCAAGTTAAAGCAAAACCACATATTAGTTGCAAAATATATGCAAAAATTTGATGAGCTTAAAATAAGGAGTCAAGTGACAGAAGATTCAAGTCAAACTCTTGCTCGATTCAAGTCTTGTTTGAGGCTAGACATAAGGAGAGAGTTGCTTCGTCAACCTTTACACAGTCTTGAACTTGCTCTCTAGGTTGCTTTGGACATGGAGGAGTATTTGAATTACCCAATATCTAAAAAGTTTGGGTCTCAAGTTGGGGAAATCACCACTAGAAGATATAATAATGCAAGTCGTTTCTAGTCAAATTTTGCAAAGAAAACTTTTGTCAATACGACTGATCCAAAAGATAACTACGCAGCCAACAAAGGGAAAGGAACGGAAAACAGGTGTTTCAAGTGTTGTAAAACTACTTACACGGGATATCAATGTCCAAAGAGGAACTTACGCATATGAATGGAGCAAGAAGCCGAATTTAATCAACAAAATACTGATGATTTCTTTGACATTGGGGAGCTAAATAGAGATAACTTAAAAGATGAGGAGGTGGACAATTCATTGATTTCTATTGTCAGATGTGTCCTTACTGTTGGCAATCTAATTTAGAGGAGGATTTGTAGCTGATTGTAATTAGTGTAAATTGATTGTAATAGCTAATTAGTAGGGATTGATTGATTGTAATTAATTAGCTAATTGATAGGATGATTAGCCTTTCCTTTCTTAGAATAGAATTTATCAGTATAAATAGGAGTTGTATTTTTGTTGAATGAATAAGAAAAGAAGAATCCTTTTTTCTTCATGGTATCAGAGCCATTTTTGAAAAATTGGTATTGGGTGTTTGGCCTTCATTGCCAGGCATAATTGTTTCTCTCAGCCTTAACTGCTGATTATTCAAAAGGCCTGGAAGCATACCTATCGTCATCAGTCGTGGGTGTCGAGCGATCGAAGTCACCATCATTGCCGAAGTCTTGCGTTTCAGTCGCCCCGGTCTCAGCCGAAGCCAAAGCAGTAGCCAAAGTCAAAGTCAAAGCCGAAGTTGATCTGTAACGAATCGATTTTGCCGATCGATCTGTAAGGAATCGACTTTGCCAATCGTGGTTGATCGATTGGTTCTTCAGTGTCGTCGATCGTTGACTTGTGCGGGATCGACGTTGCCAACAGTCGGTCTTCCTTGCTCGTCGCTGTCGAACGTAGCCGTTGTTTGCAACAGAGAGTGCCAATCGACGGAACCCAGAAGCACCGTCGCCCTCCGCTGTGAGAGCGCGTGAGCCACCCTCTGTCGTCACCGGTTGCACAGAACTGGTAACCGGCGTCTCCTCCGTCATAAACAAACATTAGTTGTTCGAATTTTCACTTCGCTCAAGGACTTCATAGCTTTTTGGGTGACTGGTACTCAATCTCTCCACTGTCTGTACCTACTTTTTCACTCTTACAATTCTTTCTGGTGTCTCTGTCTTTTGCTGGTGCTGCAAATATGTCAGAGTTAATAGCCACCTCTCAGCCTCAAAATGAAACAACAATTTTTAGTCAAACTGGAGGAGATTTGCCAAGTATTCAATCTACTTACAGGTTGAATGGAAAAAATTACATGAAATGG
>JAVXUM010000021.1:8372607-8384777 GCA_035590655.1 Pouteria glomerata | reverse complement strand
CATATTGAGGAGGATTGTCACTTTATTCGGGATCTATTGATTTGCAACGAATTGAGTACTCCATTTGTCCGATCCTCTTCCCAGTTGGCTGATCTTCTTACTAAGCCATTGCCTCGTTCTTCATTTCAGAGTTTTCCTTTCAAGCCGAGCATTTTTTACCTATATGCTCCAGCTTGAGGGGGCGTATTAGAATTATTGCTGATTTATTTTGTTTCCGTTTTTAGTCTTTTATTATTTGGTAATGATCATGTAATCTTTTCCCTATTTCATTCTTATTTCCTTATTTGATTGTAATAATTCAGTACAAATATAACTTGAGAGAAGGAAGACAGACATCCAATTCTCTCTTTTTTTCTTAACTGAGGTTATTTGGATCCATTTGTTTTGGGCTTTTCTAGTGTTTTTTATTTTATCAGTATTGGGTTATTTTATTTTAAGCCTTTGTTTTAAACCCATGACTTTTCTATTTAAACCCTAATTAGGGTTAACAGTATGAAGATTAAATGAACAAATTTTGATTGCTTGGCTACTGTCTTCTCCCTCTTCCTCTCCTCCCTTACTCTCCTCCTCTTTCTTCTTCTTCTTATTCATCTTCTTCTTTATTTCTTTCTAATCTTTCAATATTCCATACTATATCACTTTCTTCATTTATTTGCTATCTATGGTTCTTTTGTGAAAAGAGACATTTAACCTGGAGAGGTATATATCAACAAATTAAAAAAATAAATAACTAAATCCTATTCATATTCTTTTTCTTCCCCCCCCCCCCCCAACCCTTTGAGGGGGGGAGGTGAATAAAAAATTTATTAGAAAACAAATCTAGGGATGCCACCCGTTTATATGATAAAATCAAGAAACGGAAAAAGTAAACATGGAGATCATGAAGACAAATTATCAATAAATAATATAAAACTAATTACATTTGAATCTAATTTCCTCAAGAGCCAGTTGTAAAATGTAGATAAAAGAATTCCTTTCAATTTATGTATTGGAAATTCAACATGTTGAGAAGTTTTTCTATTCTCTCTCTCAAAGTCATCCATGTTATGAAAAAAGGGGAAAGTGTCTTCAAGCATTTTTTTTTTTCATCATTTTTTTCTTTCTTCTTTTCTTTTTTCTTTTGGCTATCCAATTACCCCTGCCAAGCTTCGAATGATCGCCTCACATCTTTATGGAATATCCATTGAATTCCAAAACATTCTAAAGCCAAGGTTCACAGTTCTCTAGGCCATAAACAATGAATGAAAAGATGATCAATGGTCTCTCCATCCACTTTACATAAGTAAAATCTATTCACAATAATCTTCCTTCTCACTATAAGGTTATTAGTGGTATCACTCAACCCCCTAATCATGCACCAACAAAAAAGGCTACCTTAGGTGGGGCTACAATATTTCATAAAATTCCCAAGGAAAATCACTTCTTTTCCTCCCAGTTAAAGTATCATAGCATGACTTTATTGTGAAAAGCCCAGAGCTTGACCACTGTACTGAACCCCCCTACATCAAGAGCTTTTGGCTCTTCACAAGAGAGCACCAGTTCCTTTCCATCCTCCACCTCTCCAACCATAATACTGTACTGATAATAAATTATCAAAACTTTCCATCTCCCAATCATGAAGGTTTCTTCAAAGGTTAATGTTCCATACAGTGGACCCAATAACTATTAAAAAGGTTCCGCTACTGAAGCTTGGGACTTATCATTCATGCTCTTGTGCATAAATCTTGGGACTTATCGTGTCCATATTCCAATTTCCAAGCATCTTCATTCAAAGACCGTAGCTTTTACCCTTTAACAGTCTCACACTACCTTGAATGGCCTATTGTCCAAATAACTTGTTTTCCTAATTTATTTGATAAGAACTCATATTAATCATAACTAACACCAGAGTTCATGAGAGTATAGTGCAAAGCCAACAAGAGGTAATATTAAAAAAAAAAAAAAAGGGAAAAGGCAGTAGGAAAGAACTATCAACCTGGGTGAGATGGTTCCCTGCACTCTGTAGTGCATATAAGGCACCTCTTGCATAATTTCCCCAGTTGCATTCTTCCTGTAGTTTGGATGAAACACTTCCATTGATTTTATCATTTTCCTTGACCATATACCTTGGGTGCTGGATTTCATCAACACTGTCAAATACAAAATCCAAGTAATTTACTTTCAAGTTAAGAACATCTGACATAGTGCTACAGAAAAATTGTGCGCACCAATCATCAACGATAAAGTATGTAAAAAAACCACTCTGCCAATAGAACAAAAGCATTGAAGTTATAAATGCTTAAAACATATTGAAGTTATTAATGCTGAAAAACAAACTAAGTGAAAATCACCTTACAAGGTAACTTCTGCTCCAAGAACAGTATAAAATTCAAATGCTGGGGGAAAAGATAAAACTGTGGAAAGTCATCTTATTATCATTGTTATTGAAGAAACAAAAGGTCATCTTCCAAGGCACACCATTTAGGCGCTTAAGTTGCTAGTAAACCAGTGCATTCAAATTGAATTCATAACTACATACAGAAATTTAAGATAAAAATATTGTCCAATTCAATGAATATTAGTTTCTTTAATATATCATGCAAAGTATCATTAATGCAGAAAATTATATTTGAAATATTAGGCGAAATTATCAAGAGGGCATTTTGTTTACAATTAGAAGTACCATCAATGGAAACTAGATTAAACTGGTGCATTATGGTAGACAAATAAAAAATTTCTCCCATAAAAAAGAGAAAGGAACATCGACATAGATAACCAAATATCAAACTACAACATTTTCACTACAACCAGTGACATCACCATTTCAAGCTACCACACTTTTTGTCATGAACAATGAACAAAACTGCCTTGTTTTGGGGTGAATATGTGAACATGAAAAGTATCCACAGATTCTTGCCTGACATTTGTACTTCACTAATTTTCAATAAATATATTAAGATTTTAATAAGAATTTTACTAATTTTCCACCACTTATTCCTAATTTCAATGGAAATTTATGATTTCCAAAAACTAAAGAAATGAAAAGACATTAATGAAAACCAAGACAGGAAGAAGTTGCATATAAGAAGAAAGAAGCGTTGGTGATATAAATTATAAAACATAAGAAACCTAACAAGATATAATATAACTATGGGGAATCAGACCCAGAGGAGATTGACTGTCTGGGGACAATACTAGTCTCTGACTATGGCGGACTATGTTGCTCAGACTCGGGAACGAGTGTCGGACTCGAATATGTATCCAAATGTCATATTCGCCTATTATTTGTATTTTAAGGTACGAATACTCGGCTAAAAAAGTGTGTAAATTTTGGATATGGATATGGAGATATGGCACAAAAAATAATATTATATATAAATATAATTTATATACAAATAAGAAAAAGATAGATATATTTTTTTAGTGCTGAACAACATTATATCATAAATTAATGATAATAATTAAAATAAAAATGAACTTACAAATAAAAATTCATTCATGAAGTAAATTATAAAAACTGATTTGTTACTTTTATCTTTTTATATTATGAAAGACCAGAAAAGTTTTGAGTCGCTTGTCATCTAAAAGATTTCTTAAACCAACATTTATCTCTTCTAAAATCAAACATGTCTGAAAAAAATTTCACTACACCCGATATAGATCCCACACCCATGTCTTGCCATATCATGTTGGACAGGGGTACGTCATCCTAAAGTGAAGAGTCCAAGTAACATAGATGACGGAATCACCGAAGGCTATTAGAATGAGAATCAAGACAGTCTGAAGCAAAAGCGAGAGAGAGAGTTGATATGGTGATGATAGTGATGAAGTATGAATTAATGATGGACTCTCCAAAGGAGGGGGTCCAATCCCCTAGGGTATGGGTCAATGCTTCATATCCGCTAAGTAGACTTTTAGACTTTAAATGGCATGGACCTGTAAGGAAAGAACTCCTCCAGATCTCTTTCGCTAGACCAGTCAAGGGAGTCTCGACAATCCCTTGATTCTAACACCAAACAACTGGACCCCAATGATCTCATTTAAGACTATATCCATTAAGTATAGAAATCCTCTGACCTTGTTCCTTGTCCAAATGAATGGATCATCCGCGGAAGGGACCTTGCTGCGGCTAGTCCCTAGGAGATTCCTTCGTGGTATACTAACACGGGAAACATCCCCACACCGCCAGTACAAGCCACAACGAAAGTATTGATGGCTCCTAGGCCTCCTCACTGCAGCCTAGGTACCTACGTTAAGCCCCCCTAAGCACTTGCTTTCAACTTAACCAATGGGAAGTGCGCATACACTGAAGTTACAATGATTACTTCTAACAAACATTAAATGTGCTGTCGTGGGGTTGTAGAGCGTCTTTTCGAGCTTCCATGTGAAGTGACTTGATATATTTTGTGCCATGCCTTCCAAGTATAAATCGTTCTGTTGGGAGTTGAACTAGTATCATTTGCTTGCTAAGTGAGATATTTGTTTGCTCCTCAACAATTCAAGAACCACTACAAGAATCTTGGAGGCTTGTCAAAAACTGCTATGAGATTCTTGTCATCCTTCTTCATCAAGAACTGCGGCGGGAGTCTTCTTACTTTTACTTCAATCATAGTTTAGGAAGACTTATAACATGAAGCAAGGTGAGCTACCCACGCTGTCTCCCCCTCCTTCCCACTCTGAGAGCAGGAATCCTGCCTCTAATAGTGCTTCACTGAATCAGGATTCTACAAAGGCGACTCCTCATGTGGATGAGGTACCAATTCCCTCCTCAACTTTGTCTCCAACTGGCCTCGGTCGCCAAGTTTCCGTTATGTATGGAGCGCCATTCGGAGACATTTCCAAGATAAAATTCGAGCGAGGGACTAATCAATTGGTTCATACAATGCTTGCAAATATTAGTGGTTTCGTGCCCCTTATTTGCAAAGAGATACTTTTGGGGCCAAAAAGTCCTTTCTGCTGAAGTTTGAAGCTTCGGAAGATATGTTTATCCTCCTTCCTCTGTCTCACACTTCGGATTGGAAAGAGGAGAATTTTGTCATTCATCCTGCCATTTTTTGAACTATGTTGCCCTGCAGAAGGAATGAAGCTTTGGTCAGACAGGATCCTTTATAGAGCTAGTTTTAGGAAGATTTTGAAGAAGGCTGACATTTGTAAGGCCATTTGAAGTTCGTCAACGCTCCATATATTGCAAAACAATCTAGCCATGGAGTTTCTTCTATCACGTTGGAGTTTGTCTGCTCATACCTTTAAAATTGCTTTTGATGAAGTTGCTCCCACCTTTGAAGATTTGGTTGCTTTGATGGCCTTGCCCATTTGGGGGAATGAGAATGTGATTTCTGATCATTGAAACACCATGGGACGGGATTGTTATAAATGCCCTTCATATCGCTCATTCATATCAAAATATCTCGGGGCCATTTTTTGATAAAAATGGAAAACTTAAGGCTGAACATGGGGCCCCTCATTCCAAAAGTAGCTTCAAGGGATGGATGAGATATGGGTGGAAGGATTATGCCAATCCTCGTGAGGGAACGAGAGAATGCGTTGATGATCCTACTCTTAACAACCCTCATCATCTTGTTGCTTTCATTTTCTCAGTTTAATTTAGTTTCGCCCCTTTAGGTGTTCAATAAAATGCCCAAACCACACGACCACTCTTTAATTCTATAATCCAAATTAGGGTAGCTTAGGCATTAGGATCAGCTAGTAGCATACGAGAGGGAATTGAGTGACACCAAGCCTCTTTTTGTGGACAAAACAACCAAGTTCTCACCAATTTTATATTGCAACAATCTCGTGCAGTTGAAGGGTCTCAAGTAGTTACAAAAATAAATAACTTTTTATATGTGTGGGATACATTGTTAACATAAAAATAATGATGAAAGAAAAAAAAAAGACAATTGGAGATTTGTCAACACATGTCTGGATTTCACAATAGCTCCACTGGTATTCTAACATTTCAAATTTTTGATAGCACAGGTTGATATTTCTACAGACATAATATTAACAAGCCAATGTACATCCAGACAAGAGTAGCATCAATGGTGGTTGTTCACTAGATTTATCTGCCCAGATAAAAAATTCACTTTCCTGCCACATTGCTCAATATTGACAGATATCATACTTTATAGCCATTTTTTTAATTACATATGTAGAGCAGAATCCAGCACCAATAAAATAAGGAAGAAAAGCATCACTAAGCTTCACCATTGTAAGACAATGAAGTTGAGGTAGGGATTTGAGCTCCTCACCTGAACCTAACTTCTCCTTTAAACTGTCCTGAACATAGCAAAACCTGAACCCATTCCATCAGAAAGACAACATAATTGTTATGACATGAAGTTGGGAGTGTGCGAAGGTGAAGGCCCATTAGGATGGGATAAAAGCTTTATGTTCAGCCAAAAAAACAAAAAAAAAAAAGACTCCAATTCAGTGTTAACCACCAATTGCTCACATATCTTAATGATACACTCCACTCCTTTAGAAGCTGATTGGAGTATTGGTAGGGAATTTCAAATTGGAGTAGCAATAGAGCCTGTTCAGTTAAAGCTAAACGAGGTCAATCACTCCACTTGAGACAATTTTGCACTTAAGCCTACCTGAAAGATTTTCCTGTAAAATTCAGACCCAACTAAAGAATCTATGTTTGAAAGCTGATTACTAGATCTAGTCAACTGTCAATAGTAAATATCTCCAAACCAGACTTCAGTGCTATCAAAATAGAATCACCCCACTTACATAGAGTTAATGAGATGCCAACAGGGCCCCAATGTCTTAAGAAGCTGTAAAGGACAGGATAATACCTGAGAATCTCCAGAAGGAACAAATCCTAAGAGTACACCCCTATTAATGGTCATGGCCAAAACAGTTCCACCCTGTAAGCAATAATGTGAATCTTTCCTCTTAAGTTCTTGATTTGGGAAATTTATATTCTTTTCAAATGCCAACATAAATTACAGCAAATGCAAAACACACCCAACAGAGAAAATGTTAATGTTTATATAAAATATAATGCAAAACAAAAAAATGTTCACAATAAAATTTTTGTGAGATTCATATCCTTTTTATCATAAGAAAAAAAATAAAAATATAGTAAAACAAACGAAATGTCTGAAGATGCTCATAGGAAAGTGCCAAGGAGACATAGTTACATTTAAGATATAGAATAAAATTTGAGAGTATATACTATGCAAATGGAGTGCTGTAGCAGTTGTGATATGTTATCAACGTCTAAAAGGAGATTAAAAAGCATACCTGATGATCAATATGTGCACCCAACGGACAAATCCTATAGGGGGAGACAGCAACCCTGACCTCCTCGATACCTTTTCCAGCCATTTCAGCAACCATCTTTCTCAGTTCATACAACTGAAGAGTTACATATGCACACAATATAAATTTTAGAATGAATTGGCCATTGGCATAAATATAAGTGCAGGATGCAGTATAATTTACAGCCATAACAACGAGTGGCCATTAACTGCTAAAGAGACCAAAAAAGAAATTCAAATGACAGAAACAAGAACTAGAACAAAATAGTTGGAGCAAAAACTAATGTGCATACAACAAAAGGAAAAAAAAAAAAAAAACAATATATAATATATAAAAAAAAATCCCATCAAAACAAGGGAATTCACTGAGGAATTGTGTGTCGTGTGCATATACACATTTATATACATTATTATACAAACATTACGAAATGAAGATTGCATAACCCAGTTTTTGTGGGTATGGGAATAAAATCAAAAAGTTAGAACTTTAGTTTTTCTTGCGCTGTTAAAATTACAATTATACCCTCCTACTAAGAGTTTTGTGTAAACAAGAGAAAAAGTTGACTCTTTAAACTTGATTTGCACAAAAATAAAAAAGCTAAGCTCCATTTGGTATAATATTTTGGGCTCGTTTTTCACTTTTGCATTAACTCAAAACAAATTTAATCATTTTCAAAATTTATTTTAGAAAAAAAAAAAAACAAATTTACATATAAAATGCAAAATAAAAGTGCTTTATACCTTAAATAAGGAGAATCTCAAAATGCAAAAAAAAAATATAAATAAATAAAAAATATCAAACTAAATGTATTTTCTGCATTATTAATACATGAATCTTAAAACATAAAATAAAAAATAAAATCAAAAAATAAAAAAAAATACAAACCTAATACCACCTAACTTTTTTATTCAAACATGCCCTAAATATATGCATTCACACGTAAATGTGGAATCAAATTAAGAAATAACTATCAGATCTAGTAAACCTACAGATGGTAGTAAACCTACAGATGGTATTAAAACATAGGAAAGCTGAAATTAGACCATACTCATTCCAAGAAGAAGATTCGATGCAATTAGCAGTGACCCACCAAACACATTGGCATAAGAATTTCAGCTGTGGATCAAGATTCAGATATTACCTCCGCTTTGTAAGGCCAAGACGATTCACCCATCTTCTTGAAATGATCTCAGAATCCAAATCGAACGGCAATGGGTAAGTTGAACTTGGTATTCTTCCAAACTCGATCAACAAACTGGGTATAACAATAAGCTACAGCTCCGCCCAGATGTGTGTGGGTGTGTATGTGTGAGAGAGATAGAGAGAAGGGGGGAAGTGAAGTCAAAGAAATGAATGTCGGTTAGTGAACCGGTGAAAATGTGAGGGTTGAACAACTACATTTGAATTCCATTTCATTTTCATCTACCAAAAGCAATAATTTGGATAGTTAATATTTCCGGCAACTCAGAAAGAAAATCAATAATGGTGTTTGGAAAGCTCGGTAAATTCGCAGTCTTTTTATGAATTACTATTTTTTCCTCTGGCCTCAAGCTTGTACATATCTCCTTGTCCTTGCATAAATATACATATCTCCTTGTACGTAGCTTCCGTTTTAAAAAATATATATATACTTATTTTATAATATGTTAAGAGGTTAAAAATAAAAAATAAAAATATAAAATTAAAGAGAGGGTCCTGGATAAGTTGTCTAACCAAAAGAAAATGAACCTTTAAGGAGGTTTTTTTTATCTTAATATATATAATAATTAAATAACATACCAAAAAAAGTTAAAATGAAATAATTTGCAAAAGTAGGGTAGGTGTTGCATTCCTACACGAAATGTCTTGATAGTCTGTTTGCTACCATCTCCTAATATTAAACACCATTTCCCAAACTCTGTTAACGAACAAACACATGGAAAAATCTAAATATAAATAATATATGATAGAAGTTGAAGTACAGGACAGTTATTTTAGTTCTCATTGTCAAAATACGCACATGGTGTGTGTAAGAGAGAGAGAGAGAGAGAGAGAGAGGGGTATTTTCAATAATAAAGAAAACTTGTAAGGGGGTGTTTGGTGTGATAAAAAGTGAGATAAAATGAGATAATTTGTGGGTTCGTAATGCGTGCAATGAGATAAGTTTTAAAAATTTTTAGAGATTTTCAGAGTTTTTCAGTGTTTCTCTGTAAGCCAAACACCCCCTAAATGTACAACCAATAAGAAATGTTAAGAGGAATCAAATTAAGAGATATTGCATGACTTGTCAATACCAATTATGCCTATTTCCCAAATGAGCCCAGTGATGAGAAGTGGAAGCTCCTTCCCCAAACTCTATTGATAAATCGACAAGTTACAGCATCAACTCAAAAATCAAAATAGAGTAATAGAACCTTTCTAAAAGAACTAATACTACAACTACAAAAATTATTTTTGAGAAAATTTTCAAAACCCATGATTCATTTGATGCGATGAAAATAATTTATCTTTAAAGTATGAAGCTAGAATTGAGATGGGTGAAAGAAATCCGAAACATCATAAACTTAGAAGTTCATTCTAGAAATCTATAAGAAACAAGAAAATGAATAAGGAATTCATACCTGAAAGAACAACAACATAACAACATCCAAGAAACAACGCAACAATTCTATTAACTCAAAAACAAATGAAAAAATTTAAGTATAAATAATTAAAAATAATTAACTATTAATAAAAAATGCAAGTTAAATATTTGCTAACTTCTAAATTAAAGAATAAAGTAAAAAATGATTAAACCAAATCAAAACTTAATCAAAACAAAGTCCAAATGATTATACCTCCAATCTAAACATCGCTTAAGTTTAAACCCATACAAAACATGTTTCTGTTTACATATTCCAAATGAAAAATCTAATAAGAGTAGAAAGAAAAAAAAAAAATGCAGTGAATCACTCCATGCCACAGCAAGGCTTCTTCTGTGCACGGTGTGCTCTGTCCGAGCGCAGAAACACATAGTCAGCTATGGCCGCAGATGTCATCGGTGTCTCCTTCACATGTGGCTCCCCAACCAGAACATCCTCAACACGTGCCTTTATCGCTACTGATGTTGGTGCGTCATCGACACATGCCTCCCCCGTCAGTGCATCATCCACGCGTGGCTCATCTGCTCTTACTGCAGGCAACACCATAGAAATGTGTATCAATGACGACGTGTCTGTCCCTCGTGCTCTAGGTCGTCGTGTGTAAGCTTTAACTGGTGCTTGGGGGCCACCACGGGCAATCCTATATCAAGGCCCCATTTAGCATACCAAAATCAACCAAAACTCACCAGCTTTTACCAATTTTTTATACTTTCTTCCAATTAAATTTTATCATATATCACTTTTATATCAAGTTATTGTACTTTTACCATATTTTTTTGCCAAACCTTCATTAACCAAATGCCCCTTAAATGCAGTAATAGGTGATCTAGATGCTAGGGATGTAGAGAATGGTTCTATGTATAGAATCCCAGACTAAAAGTCATCCATATCCACCAATAGTAAATCACATGCCTTTGTAGCCGACGATGAGGTCTAGAGGTCGACACTAAAACCTAAAGCAGGTATGTGTGTCTCGCTAGTCTACTACTCAGCACTAAGGATGGTATGTGAGTTTCGTGTATGCAACTACATGTGGCTGTTGGGACTGTGGAACTGCTCAGTAAGTCTGACTCAGGCATAGGCGGCGTGGGTAAATCATCTCGGGACTCAGGGTTATATACAATAGAATGTCCCTGTGCTCATCTACCAGTAGGCTGTAATCTGCTAGGACGTGATGGTTCAACCTGAGAGGATTAACCTGCCTGAGTAGTAGACTGGGTGCCTGTAGTCTCTTTTAATGATCAATCATCATGATCATCGGCCTACCTGAGCAATAATCTGCTGTAACATTTGCATATAACTAGACTGATTTGCACCATCGACAGCTACAACTGAGTGCCGGTGCATGCTTACAATAATATTAACATGCATTGTACAAAGAATATCAAATTTAGTTAAATGCAAAACTAACATAAAACATAGGTAAAAAAGGCTCTCTAGTGCTTTTTAATCAGAATCAGGAAGTTTAATCCTTATCTATTTCAGCTGCACGGCTTGGATTGTTTTCAGTCTAGGAGTTATGTGCAAAAGGTGATACTACTGAGGATCTGGTACGAAAAGAAGTCGGTTGTTTAGAAAGAATAAAGGAGGCTATGTAATGTGAGGAAAGTGCTACACGACAAAAAAGTCAGATTCAATGGCTTACGGAAGGAGATCAAAACTCTTCTTTCTTTTTCAATTCCATAAAGGCAAGGAATAATATGAACAAAATAGTATGTATTTAGAAGGAAGATGGAACAATACTCCATGAGCTGAATCTTGTGAAGGTTGAGATTGTTTCCTTTCATCAACAGTTGTTGGGCCGTGACTCTCCAATTTGCTATCTGGGCAAAGATATTCCTAGTGGATACCTTGAGGGTTCTGTGGATGATGTTGCTTGTAGGATGTTAAAAGCTCTAGTTACAACTGAGGAGATTAAGTCTGTATTTTTTAGTCTTCATCCTGATAAAGCCCCAAGCCCTGATGGATTTAATGCCTTTTTTTTTCGGAAAGTGTGGCATATATTGGGTGGAAATATCGTGGATACTATTCAGGAGTTTTTCTAATCGGGTATGTTGATAAGATAAGCTAATGCTACGATAATAGCCTTGCACAGGGCATGTCCCGTTTGAGCTCATTTAAGTGTCTCCTGCAACGCATATCAACATGTTACCATTAAATACGATAATTATTACAAATATTACACAATTTACTTTCTATGAACATTAATGACTTACTGAGCCAATGGCACAATTGATTGGGTGTTGAAGAGCACAAATCGGTGAGCTTGGATCCACTCGACGTGGTTTAGATCAAATG
>JAVXUM010000021.1:8350804-8372507 GCA_035590655.1 Pouteria glomerata | reverse complement strand
TCCATGTAGGTCAGGTCATATTTAATAGTAACTTTCCAAGTACTCTTGGGTCTCCATGTCCCTCTCCTACTCATGTCAATCTCTATACTTTCACGTCTTTTAACAGGTGCCTTCGTTGGATGCCTTTTAACATGATCGAACTACCTTACTTGATTTTCTTTTATTTTATCTTCAATCGGTGCTATTCTTACTTTGCCTTTAATTTCTCGTTCCCATTAAACATGTAGAATTTTATTTTAAAAATGGAATTTTATTTTAAATTAATTGAATGTGGCATTTTTATTTAATCTATGCTAGTATATGTAAGGTAAATTGCATTTATAAATTATGGTATATATGGTTGTGTTGTTTTTCATTGGTCAAGGAATGAGGTAGGTTCCTATTGGTTAAGAGAGAAGGTGCATATATCTCTATAGGTTGAGAAGCAAAATGGTTTATTCACTGGCTGAGTGTGAAGCAAGGAATATTACTATATGGGGAAGGCCTAGAGTTAGCTAAGTTGGCGAGGCTTGTGTAGGGAGATTGGTGAGGAATTTATATAATCCCATCCCCATTTAACCTCCAACTTTTTCCTAAGAAAAGAAAAAATCTGACTTAGAGAGAGAAAAAGAAAGAGAGAGAGAGAGAGAGAAAGGGAGCTTCGTGTTATTCTTGCAAGATCATGTGAGAAAGAAGTGAGAAGTTCCTTCTACGTTTGAAGTTTACTCAAGCGCATTTGTATCAAATTCATGTGTACTCAGAGTGAGGTTGCTGGAGGGTTTCTAAAGTATTGTTTAGCACTTTATACATAGTTCATCTAGATGTATATTAACGTAGATGGGGTTTTAACCATATAAGATCTATTTTTCTTAATTTTTGTAGAAGTATGTTTATTCATATATATGAGTATGAGATGGAAATTATATCCTTGTTTTGAATATGCTAAGTGAAACTACAGAATTTCTACATTGAAACTAGTTTACTATTTTTATACAAAAATCATACTTAGTATTTTTGATGTTTTCACACATGTAACTAGACATATGAAAGAGAATTTAGTAAAAATTTAATAACTTTCAGAGTTAAAACAAATTTTATAAAAATAGTCAAACTAGACTATTTGGTTGGGATTTCTACACTAAAACCATATGTTGTTCTTACATAAACTTCATACTTAGAAGTTCAATTCATTTTTTTTTTATTTTTAAATATGAGAGTATATATCCAAAATAGTATCTAGTAAAAAATTCATAATTTTTTGAGTTAAAATGAATTTTGTAAAAATTGTGAAAGTGGATTGTTTGGTTTAAATTGCTGCACTAACACTGGTCCAGTGTTTTATACAAAACTATACTTTTAAGTTGAATTAATTTATGAAAAGTTTACACATGAAATTAGATATATGAAAGAATCTCCAATAAAAGTTTCATAAGTTTTGGAGCTAAAATGAATTTTATTCAACATTGTTAAAATGGATTGTTCTATAATGGCCCCAGACAGAAACACATGTTTAGTTTTCTTAGAATATATATGTTAATTGAGTACATGAACGGATTCTAAATATTGTTATTAAAACTAGGATTAATTTTAAGCATTTTAGACTTTTGAATTAACTGAAAATATTTTATTTTTTATTTTATATGAATTATCAAAATTTATGTCCAAAATTGATCTTTGTTAAAACAACTTTGATATTAAATTTTATTTATCTATTTAGTTGTATATATTCTTGAATATGGTTGCATGAGATTTAATCTAATTGATCTTCTAATAAGAACAATATTTATGAAGGAGAGCAACATGAAACTTAGGCCCAAGAAATATGTCGTTCAATAAAACTTATAAATTAAATGAATGAACATAATAACCTAATATTAAGGAGAATTCTGGTGCATGATATGTTGTTAATAATAAAATTAGAATTTGATTTGAATTTTGTTATTGGGGTCATAAAGGGTACTGAAAAGTGAGTTCTAGAACCCAAGAGTCAAAAGCCCAAAACCTATGCAGAGTGGTTCAAAGTTACCAGTAGGCTAGAAACCTATAAAGCATATATACAACTTGTATTAGAATACATTAGTACTAGGACTGTGGGATCGGTTTGTCTACTAAGACAAGATGAGATGGAAAAGACTATAGGACTAGGACCATAAGTTACGATGAGTACATCTAAGACCATGGGACCGATTGTAACCTACGACTGAGACTCGAGGATTTAATAAGTACATCTAGGACTGCGACAATACTTGTACCCTACAGCTAAGGCTTGAGAATTTATTGTGGATTTAGTTCTGTGGTCATAGACTAACCGTCCAGAGTATCTAACCTATATTATGTATTTAAATTGTGATGAGATGTATGTGTGTTAAGATTTCTTTAAAATGAAACTGGAGGATCATGGCTGGCTTTTTCTTGACTATAACAAAATAACTAATATGGAGAGAATATGAATTTAATTAAAAGAATAATTTTTTGGACTTGGTTGAATTGACTTGGTGTCTAATGTCTAACATGTCTTGGAATTATTGATTTTATGCACAGTTACGTAATTTAGTGCGCACCCCTTATATTTGATATTGCAGAAGCAGATGCACACGATAGACCTGTAGGCTAAATTAGCCGATCTCAGGTTATTTTTATGAATTTAGTAGTTAACATTTCAATATTTGTGATATAATGTTATGGATTATGGTGTTGGGGCCCAATTTAGGGCATTGTGGTTGTAGTCCCTTTCGTTGGACACGTTGGCTATGTAGGTTTGCAGACTTCATATTCCCAATATGACATCTCCCATATTTTATCACTGGACAATTAATCCCATGGTTGCCAGGGAGATAAGTTACCCGGCGTTTCTTACATGGGATAAGGAGAAGGGATTAGAATGGGGGAAATTTAATCTTGTGTTTGATTGAGAGGATTAGTAGTGGGATTTAAAATAAAATAACCAAATTATCCTTTGAACTGCAAATGCATTGTTAAAAATAATTCAAGACAATTTAGCAAATTATTCTTTTTTAATGTATAAAAAAAATATTTTAATAGAAACAATTTCCTCCTCCTGTTTATTTGTTAATGTAAAAAAAATAAATTAATACCCAATATTACAAACAGCAAAAAAAAGATAAATCATAATAAACTAAACAAGTTTACACAAAACCAAATTCAGTTACACTTTGCAAATCAAAAAAAGCCTATTCATGTAAGTACAAAACCAGTGCTATTCTAATAAAAAAAAATGGTGTTAAACAGCTTTTCAAATGGAAACAAAGACTTAAGAAATCAAAGCTTGTAGCTGCATTTTGTACTACAAGCATCGCAGGACACTGGTGATATATTGTCATCCTCTTCAAAGAGTGGTTCCAAAACTAAGATTGACTAAGATCGTCCTGGTTCTCACGAAAATTTCCAGGCACCACGGAATTTATAACAGAGAATCCCGTCTGCAAAAGAGGAAATAATTCCCATTCAATGATTGTCGTGAATTTTCCAATGAAGAATAAAGATAGATTAGTAAGAATCACAATTACAGAATAATAGTGCTATATGTTGTACTTGTCTCAACTAAAAATGAGGTAAAATAATAAATAAATAATTTAAGCCAATTGAATAAGTAAGATATTCTGTCTAAGCTTAGAATTTGAACAATTAACGAGAGGAAAAAGTCCAAAACCTTAACAAAATTA
This sequence comes from Pouteria glomerata, assembly GCA_035590655.1. Taxonomy (NCBI): domain Eukaryota; kingdom Viridiplantae; phylum Streptophyta; class Magnoliopsida; order Ericales; family Sapotaceae; genus Pouteria; species Pouteria glomerata. Next base: position 8,368,845 of record JAVXUM010000021.1, on the reverse strand, counting down.
TTATCCAAATGGAAGCAAAAGTAATTAAAAAAAAAAAAAAGTCATCATCCTTCTTTGAACAAAATTGGGCAAAATAATTTTCTGAAGTAAAACAAATACAGCCATTGACCTAAATACTTCAATAACTCGTGTACTAGTTACATGTTATGTTAAACAACTATCACTGAAGACCAACTAAACAGCAACATATTTGAAGTATACCTAGAAACTGGTGTATTCAAACAACTGATTTGATCCCACTTTTGAGTTTAATCTGTGCAAAATAGAAGAGATCTTTTTTTCATCCCAGACCCATGGAACATTAATAAAAGAAAACATATCGTCAAATTAGCTCATGAAAATAGAAGAATTAAAGAAATACAAGATTTTAGGAAAGATTTGGTCACCCAAATCAAACAATACCAAAAAAAAAAAAAAAATCAATTACCAGTTGCGCTGCACATGATTTGCCTCAGGATACTGCCCAATGGAAGTCTTTTCGTTTATAAAATAAAGATAAGTTTGGCATGTAGGAGGATTGAAGATGAATCTGGTCGTAGAATATATTCTCAGATAAAAATGTCGTTACTTTCAGCGCCATCATGGAAGAACTCTGCTATGATGGAAAAAGACGAACTGAGTAAAGAAATGCAAATAAAGAGCCGTTGAACTCTCTCAGGAATCACGTACTAAGGGCAAAATTGGTAATTCACATCATTATCCCTTCTCGTCTGACTGAGAATCCTACACACCCCGTGGGATTTCATATCCCACAAAATCACGAAATACACATCCTGTCGGAAGAGCAGTCCAGCAAACAATTGTGTTCTTCAAACGTAGTATTTGTGGGTCCCACGAATGAGCAGTCCGAATCCTATTTTTATCTCTTATAAACAAATGCGACCTTTGAGACATGTGAGTAGTCTATTTTAATACCTTACTAATTTTGTTTCTGCTTTGATTTAGGGTTTATATTTTAATATGACTGTTTATTTATGAGTTTGTTCCCATGTCTCCAGTCGTAGATCTTGGGGTGTGACAACTTCAAACTTTTTTTTTTTTTAATTTCATTCTATGTATTTCAAAGTTCACTTTACCCTTATTTTATTTCTTGTTTAGAAAAACTAAAAAAAAAATATAATTACTCATTTGGCATACTCCAAAAGTATTTACATAATTACTTTAAGTATACATAATGAGCTATAATTAATTAAATATTTCTTACATTTAATTTTATTTTAACTTTTATTTCTATTCTTTATGATTTTATAATTCTGAACTTAGTAGCAACGTATTTATTTTTTTTTTGGAAAGACAATTAAGATTAATTAATGAAAGTCAAAATAAATAAAAACTCTCTGCTCATTTAATTTTTTACATAAATTTAAAATAAAATTTAAAAATAGTTTGTTTGATAACAAACTCATTCAATTTTTAATAGTAGGTAAATTGTAAATATTGAAATTATGATATATTACATGTCAAATCATTATCATTTAAGATGCCAATTATTTAAACACTATTAAAAAACATTATTGCAATGGTTATACTTCTACAACAAACAAAAAGAACTTTTAGCAACTTTTATATTTTTTTATTTTTTAATTGATAAATTATTATAGTAATAAATTTTTTTATCCAATTTAATTTTAAATTATTTAAATATTTATTTTAATTTTTTAACATATAAATATAAAAATAGAGATTATTTTATTTATCTTTAGTTTTTGACTTTTAATTGTATTTTATAAATTATGTGGGTGGGCATATTTGCACTATACAAGTGGATTTTTGTACTCTACTCTAATTTTTTAATTTGCTATAAATTGAATTTTTGTAGAATGGTATTTATGATATTAAAATTATATAAAATATCTTATTAGAAGAATGAAGATAATTATGTATTTTTTGATATTAAAAAATAAAATGAAGTGCAAAAATCTATTATGTAAAGTGCAAATAAACTTACCCTATTGAAAAAAATGAAAAATGGAGAGAAATGGAGGGAGAGAGAGAAAAAGATTTGTAAATTTGTATTGAAAAAGAGGGAAAATAATTTTTTATTTTTATTGATTTTTTAATGTGAGTTCCATTATAAAAGTTAAGTTAGCTGATATTATTCATTTTTAAAAGAGGAGGCCAATATTAATGTTGTTTGTATAGGTAAATATTAAAGCTAGGAAGGCCACAGCTTTTTTTTAATTCATTGGCACCTCGTTACTAAGGACGGTAACTAACGTGCCTTGAAATTCACAATCCGGGAATGTGGGAACTAATCCACAAATAAATATCAATCACATAAATAAGAACATATCAGAGTAAAAAGCGAATTATCAATTATTATTCAAAAATAGAATACCTCAAAGTCTCAAAATCGCTAACAAATGGACTACAATAACAATGCCTTAAAAACGGGCCCAATCCATTATATTACGAACAAAAGATGAAAATGTAAAATAAATAGTCCATCAAAATATTCCAAGACTAGCCAATCTAGATCATAGGTCCATCATTCGCATATACTCTTACAATATTAACTGTAAGAGGTAAGTACTAAACCAGGTGTGATCAAAGAATGTATATCAGACATTATTTTTAATTATGCAAGGATATCCACACTTAACTAATTATAATTAAGTTGAAAACTTTTCATCTTTATAATAAATTCAAATTTCTATTTTAAGTCATACTGTTCCAATTTAACAGTTACTTAGTTATGATCCTACAGTCTTATGCTAAAACATATCTTATCACAATCATATAAGTCAATATCATAGTATGGGTTACGTACTCTATAAGACTAGTCTGTGGCCATAAAACTAAACTTAAATTAAATTCCTAAGCCTTAGCCATGGGTTACAACTGGTCCTGTAGTCTCAGATATACTCATTATATCATTCATGTTTCTGGTCCAACAGTCACAGTCTATCACAACTTTGCCTTGTAGGTTACTAGTCTATTAGAAACGATACCTATCCTACGCAGGTTTTTGGGCTTTCTATCCTTAAGCTTTAGAGCTTACTCTTTCTAGTACCTTATATGATTCAATATCAAAAATCAAATATCAACCATATATCTTTTACAACAGCACATCACACACAAGATTTCATTCTAGTTAAGTTCTTTTATTTTTTCTTAAAATTAATAAGTCTTATGAAGTAATATTCTTTCAGGCATAAGTTTCATGTTTCCTGTTATATGCATGTGTTAACATATTAATCAAACTCAGTATGAAACCACATATAAAAAAATACTCAAATTTTTCATTTTATGAAAATTCTCTTGAAAGCAGTTCAAGCACTCTCGCTTAAAGGTAGTTTGAGTCCCCAAACTGTTGTAAACCCTACTCAAAGGCGATTTGGGAGCCCAACATGCTGAAAAAGCCACTCAAAGGTGGTTCGAGCGCCTAGACTCAAAAAAATAAATAAATTTTAGAAACTCTCATTTTATGTAAAAAATTATTTTCAATTTCAATACATTTCTCTTATCAAAATATGAATGTAAAATCATATAAACTTTTTTTATAAAGTTAAAAAATAAATTTTTTTAACCAAAACATGGAATTATACATAGAAAAAATAATAGCCAAAACATAAGCATAAATCATATAAACTTTATCTCCATAAACAAGCATGGATTTGTTAAACTCGTGATTAAAACATGAAATTACATAAATTATATACAATTCCTTAACCATGCTAAAAAATAAGGATTCATAATATGTGGATATTCCCTTACAACATCTTAAGTTAAACACCATCTCCATCCAAAACAATACAAGTTTAAATCTCTAACAATATACATATATAGCCATGCTCATATCCATAAAACTAAGAAAATCATCTTAATGCATAGACTCACTTACCTTAATTTATACATGTCGAAAGTAATGTATAAAACACCAAACAATACCAACTCAAGTTAGTTCTTTAAAATACTGATTTCCTGGCTACTCTAGCCTTGAGTTACACATGACTCTAATATGAACTCACGCAAATAATCATCCAATGAAGAGGAAATCTCTATGCTCTCCTCACACGAAAATACGGAAGCAACCATGTAGTTATCTCTCTCCCCACCTCCGACTATTGGAAAAATCACAAAGAAAGAAAACCCAATTTCTTTTCCTCTCCAGTAAAAAGTAATAAAGTGTAAAAGCTACTAGTATTTTGTAGAGTAAAAATAGTCCTAGCAATACTTCTTCGTTTCCCACTCGGTCCAATGAACCCACAATAAAAGTCTCATCAAAATACTCCAACCCCTATGACCAAATTCAAATTTGTAGTCCCTTGACCTCCTCCCCAACATCATTTACTTTTGCCACACAAAACAACCAATAGGCCTTGTCTCATCTCTTACCAATAAGAATTCACTTTCTCCCTAATCAATAAAATAAACCAAACCATTGTATAAAAATATAAACATGCTCCCACATGTACTAGCGTAATACATATATTTAAATAATAACTTATGTTACACACATTTTTTTTTAAATAAAACTTCATATATCAAACAAAATTTAAATGGATAAAATAAATAAAAAAAATTATATTTAAATACAGTAAAAATAAAAGGTTGAAATTTTGGGGTTTTTATAATAGTGAATCAGATTGAGGTAGGATATTGTCTTTGCTACCCTCAAAATATGTTGAGTAAAAAAAATATCTAGCCTAGGCAGATACCTAGTGGCATTTTTAATAGGCTACTATCCCCTGACCAATTAAGGACCTATAACTTTTAAATATAAAACAGTTACATCAAGAATAAAGATTAAAAACAATGATTAAAATTTTTTTAAAATATATTAACTTTAAAAATAATTTTACATTTTAAAATACAATAACCATCTCGTTCTGATCCTCTCAGCCGCCGCAGTGAGTAGTGTCACGCCCTTAATATAAATTGTCCGGGACGGATGGTATGGGAAAAATAGGGACAATAAAAATGAAATAAACCTGTACCAAGATCCAATCATAATATAATAACATTCATTAGAGCACTGAACCGTTCCAATTCCCATATGAATAAATACACAACATTCATAATCAATATCAATGGGACCCACACTTCGGGTCGCACAAATAAAATACAACAGTTTCATAAAGATAAACTAATCTCTAGGTTCATCCAGCATTCAACTCAATTTGGGATGGTCACTACCCTGCCTCCCTGTATCACCTGTAAAAAGGATGGGGTGAGCTAACTAGCCCAGTAGGTAGGACAGTGCCAGTGTGTACCAGTGTACATATATAACAAATCAAATATCTATACATAACATCAATATCAATATGCATCTCTCATACAATGCAATGAAATGAAATGCCATGACCATGTATCCTATTTCTCTATCTACCTCCAACCTTACGGGTGAAACTTAGTAAGGCTTTTAGCCAAGACACGCGCGGCCACCAAAAACACCGTTTTAGCGCTTACGGCAAACACATATACATATATATATCTCATATTCCTGTGGGGAACCGTGCTACACCCCCACAGGTGTAAAGACTCAGGGGTTCCGTGTTATACCCCCTGGCCCATCCGCTAGAGAACCGTGTTACACCTCTAGTCAGGTATCCACCTATCTCAGGCAGGCATCGGCTATCTCAAGCAGGCAACTAGCTACAGTCTGGAAAAACATCACATCCATCAACCCATGTTAACGTCCCAACTCCACATGACTAAGCTCTAGCCACGTATATAAATTTTGGGGATCATCCGGTGTTATCACAATCATCATCTCAACCTTAAAAATATATATATCACAATTGTGCCTCGGCACGTCACAATCTATAGCTCTCTCGGCTAACTCAAATATCAATTCCACCAGATGAAACCACCCCAAATCCCAATGCTAATGATATGCTCAATCATGGAATTAAACATTTACTTAATGTAAATTCTTCTCATTCAAGGTTTAAACTCATTTTATACTTAGGAAACTTATATGAATAATTCCAGGGGTCAAAACATGCGTTGGGGAACAAAATAAGTAAAAGTGGACAAAATGGTCCAACAATGGTCCTGACCGTCCGGACCCCCGACCCTCCGGACCCCTGGTAGGGACCATCCGGACCCCCACGGATCTGGAACCTCCTCTGGTTTCTTCCTCTTTGACCCAACTTTGATCTAACTCTATTTTTCATACAATCAAGGCCCAATCCAACTCAAAACTTAACCGAAAACACTCATATACATGCATCTCACATTTCTATAACTTCTATTTTAAAGATTACTCAAAAATATGTAAGATCCATCAACGTTTATGCATATATATGCAACTCATTCCACAGTTTATCAAAACATGCATATATATATACCAAAATGCTCCCTACAACGTCTAAAGCAGGAATCGAAGTCCCACCTACCTCAATTCTGAAGAGAAATAGAGAAAATGAAGAAAAAAATTTTGAACTCCAAACTTCAAACTCTGATTTCTTCTTTCTCGCTTCGAATCTCGTGAAACCGATCGCACCACGATGATCATCGCGTCGAGATTTCCCCAGATCGACTATTTGTTTGCCTCAAACCCCCCTCTCTATTCTTTTCCTCTCTCTCTCTCTTCTGGTTCAGCCGAAAAAAAACAAAGAAAAGAAAAAAAAATAGGAAAAGAAAGAAAAAAAGGGAAGAAAGAAAGAAACTCGAGCCCTTTGCTCATTTTGTCCAGCCCAATCTCACTCCGAGCTAACTCAGCTCAGAAAAAATATAATAATCAATTGCATGTTCCAATTAAATATTTTATTTACTCAAAATAATACAAAATATGCCAAATTAAAATACCGGGTGTTACATACTCCCACCCTTATAAGAATTTTGTCCTCGAAATTCACAATACACAAATCAATCCTCAAATAAGGATGGGTGTCTCACTCTCGTAACCGATTTACGCTCCCATGTGGATTTCTCTACTCCACGGTGTTGCAACAGCACACGAACCAATGGGATGGTCTTGCCATGCAAAACCTGTTCACGTTTGTCCTCAATCTGAACTGGCAGATTCTCTATCGTCATATCCTCCTCAATGTCCAATTCTTCCCAACTAACGACATGAGAAGGGTCCGGTATATACTCCTAGAGCATAGAAACGTGGAATACATTATGAACCCAAACTAATTGTGAAGGAAGCGCTAACCGATATGCTACCTCACCAATTCTAGTAATGATCTCAAAGGGTCCAATATATCGTGGAGAAAGCTTTCCATGTTTTCTGAAATACACCACACCTTGCCTTGGTGAAATTTTCAAAAATACAAAATCACCGACCTGGAACTCCAACAGTCGCCTCCGTTTATCTGCATAACTCTTCTGTCTATTCTAGGCCATCAAAAGTCTATGTCGAATGACTTGAATCTTCTCTGATGCTTGTCTCACCAAGTTAAAACCAACCGTCACAGATTCTCCGGCTTCCGCCCAGCATAATGGAGATTTGCAAGGTCACCCATACACAACTTCATAGGGAGCCATACCAATGCTTGCTTGATAAATATTGTTGTACACAAATTCCACCAATGGTAGATGGCTCTCCCAATTCCCTCATAACGTTAACACACAGGATCTTAACATGTCCTCCAAAATCTGAATCGTCCGCTCAGACTGCCCATCTGTCTGGGATAAAACGCCGTACTGAAACATAGCTGAGTCCCAAGTGCCTCCTGCAAATTCTACCAAAATTGAGCCGTGAACACCGGATCTCGGTTCGACACAATCGATAACGGTATCCCATGCAACTGAATTATCTCCTGAATATAGAGCTGACACCGCTCCTCCATTGAATCCTTATTCCTCATAGGTAGAAAATGAGCTGACTTTGTCAATTGGTCCACAATTACCCAAATTGCATTATGCCATCTCCTGGTCCTCGGCAACCCTGTCACAAAGTCCATGGTCACGTGGTCTCATATTCACTGCACCACGGGCAATGGCTGTAACAACCCAGCCGACCTCTAGTGCTCGGCCTTCACCTGCTGACAGGTCAGACAACGAGACATAAATTCTGCCATATCTTTCTTCATACCGCCCCACCAGTATTGCCGTCCCAAGTCCTTATACATCTTAGTCTCTCTGGGATGCACAACAAATCTGGAATGATGAAATTCTCAGAGTACTTCCTCTCGGATTCCATCCACATCAGGCATAAAAATCTTATCCCTTAATTTCAAATGTCCTTCTGTGGGTAGACTCCAACCCTTTGCCTCTTGTCCCGAAGACAGATAATATTTCATATTCTGACAATACTGGTCCCTCTGTTAGGCTTCAATCACTCTTGCCACTAACATTAGCACTACTTGTAAACAATTTACACTGGAGTACGTAGTGCCATCTTCGTCGTCATCTTTCCACTAAAATTCAAACTCACCAACGTCATCTTGAAGACGCCACTGGGAATGAATCATTGCTGCCGCCAAATTCTGTGACTTTCTAGTCAAAGCATCAGCCACCACATTAGTTTCCCTGGATGATAATGAAGACTAAAGTCATAATCCTCCAGGTATTCCATCCACCTTCTCTGCCTCATTTCAAATCACTTTGAGTGAATAAATACTTTAAACTCTTGTGATCTGAATATACATTAAACCGTTCCCCATATAAATAATGTCGCCACATCTTCAAAGCAAAAACCACCGTGGCCAACTCCAAATCATGCGTAGGATAATTCTTCTCATGCAGCTTCAACTGCCTAGACCCATACGCTACTACCTGTTCATTCTGTATCAGCACACATCCCAAACCTTCACGTGAAGCATCACAATACATCGAATATCCCTCTCCACATTCAAGTATTATCAACACCGGAGCCTCAGTCAACCTCCTCTTCAATTCCTTGAAAGCATCTTCACATGCCTCATTCCATTCAAACTTTGCCCCCTTCCGAGTCAACTGAGTCAACGGCCCCACCAACCGAGAGAAATCCTGAATAAAACGGTGGTAATAACCAGCCAATCCCAAGAAACTACGGATTTCAAAAACAGACCTCGGTCGCGCCTAATCAATCACAGCCGAAACCTTAGATGGATCCACTACAATCCCTTGCCCAGAAACTACATAACCCAAAAACTTCACCTCGGATAACCAAAACTCACACTTACTAGCCTTAGCATTCAGCTTGTTGTTCCAAAGTGTCTACAATATAACCCTCAAATGTGCTCGTGTTCATGTTCATTATGAGAATAAATCAAAATATCTTCAATGAACACTACCACGAACCAATCCAGAAATAGTCGAAAAACCCTATTCATTAAGTCCATAAACACTGCAGAAACATTCGTCGACTCGAATGGCATCACCACAAACTCAAAGTGACCATACTGGGTACGAAATGTTGTTTTGGGAATATCCTCCTCTCGAATCCTCAATTGATGGTATCCCGACTAAAGATCAATCTTGGAGAAACAAGCTGAACCCCTCAACTGATCAAACAAATCATCTATCCTGGGCAACGGATACTTATTTTTAATTGTTACCGAATTCAACAATCAGTAATCCACATATAATCTCAAAGTCTTATCCTTTTTCTTTACAAAAACTATCGATGCTCCCCACGGCAATGTACTAGGTCAGATAAAACCTCGAGAATACAAATCATTCAGCTGCACCTTCAATTCTTTCAACTCTGCTGGTGCCATATGATACGGCGTCACCGAAATAGGCGCCACCCCTGATACCAGTTCTACACAAAATTCTACCGCCCTCTGCAGAGTTAGTTCTAACAATTCATTTGGAAACACATCCTTATACTCACAGAGAACTCTTGGAAGAAAGTATCTGGAGTCCTCCTCATTCAATCTCAAGCTAGCCAGCAACGTTGAAAACTTTTCTACACACCTTGAATCCAGCAATAGAGAAGGCAACACTGCTCTTGCCTCTCTCCGTATCTTCACCATCGTGCCATCCGGAAGAATAGCCGTCACCAACTTACGATGACAATAAATTGTCACCCGATAAGTGGACAACCAATCCATCCCTAGAATGACATCAAACTCCTTCATCTTCAACACTCTCAAATCAATCCACAGCTGAACATCTCCCAGCTACAGAACACAATCTTTACAGATCCACTTTATCGATAAACTCTCACCCACCGGCGATTCCACACACATAGGCTTCTCCAGCTTCTCTGGGGTCAACCCCAAAGTCTTAACACATGCATGCGAGATAAAAGAATGTGATGCGCCGGTATTAAACAAAATATGCACCCAAGTGCTAAACAGAAGAAAATTACCGCGTATCACTGAAACGTCAGGAACATCATCCCGCAATGTCAGTGCATAGGCACGTCCCTGAGTCCGTTGACCAGTGGAACTACCATCTCCCCTCGCTTTACCCTTCTGACCATTGCCACCACCACGCGGCTGCTGAAATTGCTGAATCTGCAAAATGGGTTGCTGCATCAGTGGTGCATGAATTATAGGGAATTGCTAAGTCTGGTATGATCCAATCTGCTGAACACCAGGCTCAACACTCTCCTAAGACATCTCTCCATATGGACAGTTCATCTACAAATGCCCTGGTTGATTACACTTGAAACACAACCTCTGCCCATACTGATCCTGATAGCTTCCTCTCAATGGGGATCGAAACTGTTGTCGTCCTTGGCAGCCAGATGATCCCGAACTAGAACCAGAACTGCTCCTCTAGTACGGGAACTCCTGCTACCTCTAAAACCTCCTCCTGGAAGTCCCAGCTTTCTCATTTCCCTTCTTCTGCCTAGAACTCGACCTAGAACCATACTCCTAGACCTATCCATGTCCTTGACTCGTTCTTACTCTGGATTGGAAATCAACAACATCTCTCTCCACCGCGAGAGCTGCTGCTACAACCCCCGAATACGTAGGAAGCCTCATCCCAATGATCTGCATCCTAATGTTCATGTGTAATCCCCATTCAAACTTCATTGCCTTAGCATTATCATCCAGCAAATACTATGGGGCAAAACGTGATAACTCTGCAAATCTCCTCTTATACTGTTGTACCGTCATACTCCCTTGCTCCAGTGACAAAAATTCTTGTACTTTCATTTCTCTCATTACTGAAGGGAAAAATCTCTTCAAAAATGCTGCCTTGTACTCTTCCCAAGTCAACGTCGACATATCCACAGTTCCCCTATACGATCTCCACCAATGGACAGTACTACCTTAAAACTGGCGTGCTACCACCTTGATCTTTACCTCGTTCCCTTCGACTTCTAGAGTCTCCATCATCTCCGTAATTTCCTCTAGCCATCTCTCGGACTCCATCGGTTCACCCTCGCCATTAAATTTCGGCGGGTCATGCTTCTTAAATTGATTAATAATCCTTATTATAAGTGTTTCTCCCAGTGCAGGAGCAGCTGCTTGAACAGGAGCAGGTGTTGCAGCCGGCACACCTAATCCTTGCATCTTAGCCCACTGAGCCGTCATAAACTGCATCATCTGCTCATATGTCGGTTATGGAACCCCTCTATCCGCCAATGGTACCCCATAGTACACTCCTTGTCCTTCATCCAAGGGATCCTGACCTCTCTGAATTTCACTCCTTCCTCGTCCACATCTAGACATTCTACAAAAATATCACCATTATTAGCTCAAACATCAACATAAACAAATTATCGCAAAGGAAACGTCTAAGCCATATTACCCAAGACCCAAACAATCGTAACCTAGAGCGCTGATACCATATTGTCACGCCCCTAACATAAATTGTCTGGGACGAACGGTATGGGAAAATAGGGACAATAAAAACAAAATAAACTTGTAACAAGGTCAAGTCATAATATAATAACATCCATCAGAGCACTACAATTGTTCCAAATTCCATATAAAACAAATATACAACATACATCATCATAATCAATGGGACCCATAACTCGGGTCGCACAAATAAGATACAACATTCTCAAGAATATAAAATAATCTCTAGGTTCATCTAGCAGTCAACTCAATTCGGAATGGTCACTACCTTGCCTCCCTATATCATCTGCAATATGGATGGGGTGAGCTACCTAGCCCAGTAGGTAGGACAGTGCCAGTGTGCACCAGTGTACATATGGAACACATCATATATACATATAACATCATAATATAAATATGTACTTCTCATACAGTGCAATAAAATAAAATGCCATGGCCATGCATCCTATTTCTCCAATTGCCCCCAACCTTATCCTGGGACAGGTGACACTTAGCAAGACTTTTAGCTAAGACACGCGCGGCCACCAAACACACCGTTTCAGCGCTCACGGCAAATGCATATACATATATATATCTCATACTCCTGTGGGGAACCGAGTTACACCCCCATAGGTGTAAAGACTCAGGGGCTCCGTATTACACTCTTGGCCCATCTGCTAGAAAACCTTGTTACACCTCTAGTCAGGCATCCACCTATCTCAGGCAGGCATCCGCTATCTCAAGCAGGTAGCCGGCTGCAGTCCGGGAAAATATCACATCCATAAACCTATATTAATGTCCCAACTCCACATGACCAAGCTCTAGCCACGTTTATAAATTCTGGGGATCATCCGGTATTATAACAATCTATTTTCTCAATTTTAATAAATATAACCATCGTGTCTCGGCACGTCACCATCTATGGCACTCTCAGCCAATCCGTACATACCATTTCCACCAGATGAAACCACCCAAATCCCAATGCACATGATATACTCAATCATGGAATTAAATTAAGTCAACATAAAACAAATTCACATATATTTCATTTCATGGTTTGGAATTCATTTAACACTTATAAAATACATATAAACATGTTTGGGCCCAAAATAAGCATCGGTAGTCCAAACTAACCAAACTGATCAAAACAGCTCATGGTGGTCCGGACCACCCACCCAGCCGGTCCAGACCACCCCCTCGTCCGAACCATCCCCTGCCTGGTCTGAACCACCGAGACCTGGAACCATTTCTGGGTTGGTTCCAAGCACGATTCAATTCAAAAATTTCCCAATCCAAGCTCTAATTCAACAAAACTCAACTATAAATGCTCACACATGTATATATCATGTTTCTACAACTTTAATTTAAGAAAGAACTCAAAAATATACAAAATCCATCAACATATATGCATATATAAATACACACAGACACATATATACATATATATAACTTATTCCATATTTCACCAAAACATGCATATATATATATATACCAAAATGCTCCCTACAATGTCTAGAGCACGAATCTAAGTCTCACTTACCTCAAATCTGAAGAGAAATGGAGAAAAATGAAGAAAAATGTTTTGAACTCCAAACTTCAAACTCCGATCTCTACCTACTCACTTCGAATCTCGAGAAATAGAGCACACCACGACGATCACCGCGTCGAGATCTCCCCGGATCGACTATTTGTTTACTCCGAAACTCTGTCTCTCCTCTTTTCTTTCTCTTCTCTCTCTCTTTTTCCTCCTTTCTCTATCTCTTTGGGTCGACTGGAAATGAAAAAGAAGAAACGAAGATCGAGGAAAGAAGAAAAGAAAGAAAAGATGTCCGGGCCCTTGGCCCACTTTGTCTAACCCAATCTCACTTCGGGCTCAACCCAGCCCGAGAAAAATATAATAATCCACATAAACTCAATTTAAATATTTCATTTACTCAAAATAATATAAAAATATGCCAAATTAAAATACCGGGTGTTACAAAATCGTCAAGTCCAGCTTCAATCAATGCATCATTAAATTCATCCATAAAAGAAGAGCAATCATCTGATCCTCCTTTTCTTTCATGTCTAAACCAGACTGCATTAAAATCACCTTTTAACAACCAAGGAAAATTATCATTAAGACCAGCAACATCCTTAATATTACTCCATAAAGTTCTACGAGCAACAAAATCATTAGAACCATAAACAAAAAAAAGCACGGAATCTGACTCTAGTATCCACAATCAAAAAAGAGATATGTACAATCTGATCATGAACATGGAGAACATCTGCAGCAAGCTTTATATGATTCCACCAAATCCAAATTATACTCGTGTCATCACTATCATAATTAGCAAAACACTTCCAACCCTTAAGAAAACAATTTTTAATCTTCTCCTTATTGTAAGGCTTAATCTTAGTCTCTAGTAAAAAATACAAGAAACACCTTGAGAATGTATCAGCTGTTGCACCTCATTTTGCTTCAAAAGGTCATTTAGCCCCCCTTATATTCCAAGAAGCAATTTTAATCATGGAGAATTAAGAGGAACGGCCGCCTGGGGTACCATTTGACCCCTCATTTTTCTTTCGACTCTCCCTTCTTTTCAAGGTCTTCTTATTCATTTTATCAAGTTCATCAATCATGTGGCAGTTTTTGAATGAGTGGATTGTGCAAGAGAACAGAAGGACAATCAAGACCAGAGAAGAATCCAAATTTGATACTAAGGTCCCATCGTTATCATTAGTCACCCGAAGGGTAACATGATGGTGAGGTGTATGGCCACCATCAAGAGACGAAGAGGCAAAAGGCTCTTCCCCAAGAATAATATCAATCGAGGTCATATTCATAGTAAAGTTCAAAGGATCTGTACCACCTAAAGTCAAGGGATTAGAAGCCTTGTCTTCCTTCTCTTTATCAAAATCTGTATCAATAGGGAGAACATCAAAAGTATTACTAGTGACCATAGGTTCGTAATGTGGGGGAGATGAGTCCACAATAATAGCCTTGCCATGATGTTTAACTTGTGTCCAATCATCCTTCAAATTAAAAGATGAAGCAGGTTGAGGAAAGGGCTTAGGAATACATTCTTGATGCTTTTGCTTCTTGTAATTTTTTGAAATATGTCCAAACTCTTTGCTGAACATACATTTTTTTGGCACCCAATTGTACTCAATCTTAATTTCAAAACAAGAGCCATCATCCAATTCAACATCAAATGCACTAAGCAACGGATCATCAATTCCAATTTCAATACAAATGCATGCAAAACTTAAACGCTTAAGGTCATATGTCATCTTATCAGCAAGAAGAGGTTTTCCAACAATACTAGCAATATGGCTAAGGCCTTCATCCGTCCAATATTTAAGGGGCACATTATGAAAATGCACCCAAATTAGTACTCTTTTACAACCTTCCTTTAAGAGATTCATACCAGGTTTCCAAGCTTGGAGAAAAACAGGCCTACCACCAAAATACCATACCACATTGCACCAAGGAACTATCAAATGATAAGCCCTTAGCACTCTCTATGCTTCCTTAACAGAAAACTCTCTCCCCTTCCGCCATATCAATTTATCCATACAATGAACATTAGGAGGAGACAAGACTTCAGTTTTCCTTTTCAAATCAGTAAGCTCATTGGAATTAGCCACAGGCCAACCCCATGTATTTTTAACAATGATACTGCAAACCTTAGCATTCTTGGTTAACCCTGAATCATAAATTACCCGCTCTCTAGAAGAATAGCAAATGTGGCCTCGGGGTAACCAAGAATCAAACCAAAGAGAAGCATGTAAACCATTGGGCTTCAGAAGTGCCTCATCGTTAAAGCCAACCAACCATGGAAGGAAGAAATCAAGTGGCCACGAGTAAGTTTAGTAGGAAATCTCTACTTAACACCATCTGCAAGCTTGTCTAGGCTGCATTAATCTACCATAATTGGCAAGAGCACAACACAAGGATTTTCCAAGGAACCTCCTCATCTATTGCCGTGATCATCCAGAGCATCACTTATGAAGTGAAGATTAAGCTCTCTAAGTTTCCTATCATTCGAAATACTGAGGAGATTACTAGTCTTTGTACTAATTGGGGATTCCATTGTACCTAGATTATCTTTTGTAATAGCGGAAAATCGTTTGTAACTATATTCTTTTGTAACACAGGGGTATGCTGTAACACCCGGTATTTTAATTTGGCATATTTTTGTATTATTTTGAGTAAATGAAATATTTAACTTGAGTATCAATGAATGTTTATATTTTTCCTGGGCCGAGTTGGCTCAGAGTGAGATTGGGCTGGACAAAGTGGGCCAAGGGCCCGGTATCTTTTCTTCCTTTCTATTCTTTTTTTTCTTTCCCGATTTCCTTTCTTTCCTTTTGTTTCAGCTGAACCAGATAGAGAAAGAGAGGAGGAAGAAGAGAGAGAGAAGAGAGAGAAAAAAGGATAGAGAGTGTTTCAGAGTAAACAAATAGTCGATTCAGGGAGATCTCGACGTGGTGATCGTCGTGGTGTGCTCTATTTCGCGAGATTCGAAGCGAGGAGGAAGAGATTGCAGTTTGAAGTTCGGAGTTCAAAACATTTTTCTTCATTTTTCTCCATTTCTCTTCATATTCGAGGCAAGTGGGACTTAGATTCGTGCTCTAGACGTTGTAGGTAGCATTTTGATATATATATATATATGTATGATTCGGCTAGATGTGAAGGAAGTTGTATATATATGTATATATGTGTCTGTGTGTATATATATATGCATATATGTTGATGGATCTTGCGTATTTTTAAGTTATTTCGTAAATGGAGGTTGTAGAATCATCATATATACATATGTGAACATTTATAGTTGAGTTTTGAGTGGAATCGGGGTTTAAATGGGATGAAATTGAGATTGGACCGAAGTTGGGAGAAACCAGTAGTGATTCCAGGCGTCAGGCGTCCGGACGGTCACTTCGAGCGTCCGGACGACCGAGACCCACTTTGCGTAGGTTGGTTTTTTTTGACCTCCTGATGATTGTTTGAGCTCCCAGAGATGTTCATATGCAATTTATACGTGTTGAATAAATTCCAAACCATGGATTAGATGAATGTGAATATGTTGTATATTGAGTTAATATTTAATTCCATGATTGAGCATATCATGCGCATTGGGATTGGGGTAGTTTTATCCGGTGGAAATGATGTACACGAATTGGCCAAGAGTGCCATAGATTGTGACGTGTCGAGGCACGATTATTATTATATATTTATTAAAATTGAAAAAATGGATTGTGATAACACCGGATGATCCCCAGATTTTATAAACATGGCTAGAGCTTAGTCATGTGGAGTTGGGACGTTAATATGGGTTTATGGATGTGATATTTTCCCGGACAGCAGCCGATTGCCTGCCTGAGATAGGTGAATGCCTGACTAGAGGTGTAACACAGTTCTTTAGCGGAAGGACCAGGAGGTGTAACACGGTTCCCCTGAGTTATACCTGCTTAAGATAGTGGATGCCTGCTAGGGATAGGCGGATGCCCGACTAGAGGTGTAACTTGGTTCTCTAGCGGAAGGGCCAAGGGGTGTAACACGGTTCCCTTGAGTCTTACATCTGTGGGGGTGTAACACGGTTCCCCACATAGTATATTGAGATAGAAGCGTTTGCCGTTAGCGCTGAAAATGGTGTGGTTGGTGACCCCGCGTGTCTTGGCTGAAAGTCTTACTAAGTGTCACCCGTCCCAGAATAAAGTTAACATAGATGGAGATTGAGAATATACACAAGCGTTGCATCCCATCATATTCTTTGCATGAGATTACATGGATAGTGTTACATGTTATGATGAACATTTATAATGATACTGATAATAAATGAGTTGTAAAAACTAGAGATTAAAGTTAAGAACTACGGAGACCTGATTCCCGAGGTGGGATACGTAGGCAGCTCAGGTATGAGTAGCCGAAATCCAGTCTATACTGTGAATAGTAATAATTGTGTTTGTTCTTTTAAATGAGAATTTAATTATTGGGGTTTTAATTATGTGGCCTAGAGTGAAGGCCCGATATGGTTGATTATGCATATTTTGGTTAATGCCACCGAGGTGTGGCTATATTACAGTTGGAATGTTGTTGTATTAATTTGATATATGAATGAGAGTCAGTTGTTAGTTGCTCTGATTACTGTTATTGCGATATAAAATGACCTTGGTACATGTTTATTTTCTATTTTTATTTATTTTCACATTCCCATGCCGTCCGTCCCAGATAATTATGTTAGGGGCGTGACAAAGGTTCTTAAATATTTTTTAAACACATCAAACAGTAATTCAAGATCCATAGAAGTGTAGATGGAAAGGTATATGTATAATTAATCAAGTGAAAAAAGAAGCACATCAAAATTATGGCAAACTTTATCAAAACACTTCTTGTCAGTTTAGATGAAAATATAAATTTTTAATCCATTAAAA